>JAJPUD010001967.1:222912-244264 GCA_023553655.1 Myrmecobius fasciatus
TCTCTCTCTCTCTCTCTCTCTCTCTCTCTCTCTCTCTCTCTCTCTTTCTGTCTCTCTCTGTCTCTGTCTCCCTCCCACTTTTTTCTTTCTTCCTTTTTATCCTCTTCCTTCTTTATTTCTGATAGTAATACATACATATATAGTATACATATGTGTATATAATGTAAGATTAAATTTCTTCTTTTGATTGTTGCCCTTAAACAAATGGAACATATGCAAACCAGCAATGCAATGATTATCCAAAGATTTATCTTAATTCAGATTTCAGAGACCTGGTGAGCTGAAATGTAAAATGAGCTTTAAGAAATCAAAGATAAAATTTGAAAAGAATATATTTCTCCTAGGAAGGGAAAAGAGAAAGAGGATATTATATCATCACCTTTGCCCCTTTGGGTAAATTAAGCAAAATCAGATTCTGGGCTCCAGAGTCCAATGTTGACCTGATTATTTCAGTTTTGCTCTTGTCAGTCTTGCACTCCTCCTTTTGGTCTACAGTAAGCATGTTATTGGGTTTGTAATATCACTCCCACTTCTGATGCAGGGCTCTACTTTTGGTAGAGCTGGCTGTAGCACTAGTTGAATCAGTGGTGCAAACTTAACTGGATGCAATGGTAGTGGTGGAGGTAGGTTAACATGTAATTGATTGGCTTATTTCCCTTATTTCCTCTTGCCCCATTTCCTGTTTTCTCTTAAATCTGATGGCATTACCTCCCATGAAGATATCACTCTCTCCTCATACTCTCTTAAAAAGTAAGAGGGGCAGGCGGAGCCAAGATGGTGGAGTGAAAAGGTGACTTTCTGCCTCTCCTCCGATCTTCTCTCAAATCAACAATAAAATAAGCCTCTGAACTGATCTTCAAGTCAACGAACTCAGAAATATTTGGGCACAGCTCTCTGGATAACTTCATATCAGGTTAGTCTGACTCGGACAGAGAGATAAATAGACTACAACTGCTCAGGCCGGAGGTGAGGGTGGGACTCAGCTCAGCTCATCCTGGAAGAAATTCCAAACTCCAAACTCCAAATTCCAAACACCTGGAGTTTATCTGAGGCACTCGGGACACTCTGCACTGATTGGGGGCAGGTGTTCTGGCAGACTTGCCTTGTTTAAGGAGTAATTCGGACTTAGTCCTAGCCCCCACCGGCCCAGCACCTTAAGTCAACTCGCCGAAGTGCCCCAGGGCAAAGCTTTTTGCAGCCGCCGCTTTTTTTTCCCCTACCTTAAAGAGATATCCACATTGTCTAAAAAAAAAAAAAAATATGATGAAGAAGCAAAAGAGAGCTCTCACCATAGACAGCTTTTATCAAGGCAAAGAAACGACCTCAGATACAGAGGTTTCTTTAGACAAAAAGCCAGAAAACATCAGCCAGGACCATCACTGGTCCCCTTTTCAAAAGGCCTTTCTGGAAGACTGCATAAAGAACCTCAAAAGAGAGCTGGAGGATAAATGGGAAAATAAACTGAAATCAGTGCAAGAAGGATATGATGCCCTGCAAAAGAGATATGAAAAAGAGACCAATTTATTGAAAAATAAAATTAGTGAAGTGGAAAAAGAGTGCAATGAACAAATTGGCCAGTTAGAAAAGGAGCTTAAAAAGGTAACTGAAGAAAACAACACTTTAAAAATAAGAATTGAACAAATGCAAGTGAATGACTCACTAAGACTTGAAGAATCAATCAAACAAAAACAAAAAAATGAAAAATTAGAAGAAAATATGAAATGTCTCCTAGGAAAAACAACTGACTTGGAAAATAGATATAGGAGAGACAATCTAAGGATTATTGGACTTCCTGAAAGCCATGATGAAAAAAAGAATATAAACACTATCTTCCAGGAAATCCTGAAAGAAAACTGCCCTGAGATTGTAGAATCAAAGGGCAAAATCACCATTGAAAGAATTCACCAATCACCTCCTGAAAGAGACCCCAAAATTAAGACCCCAAGGAATATCGTGGCTAAATTTCAGGACTATAGCACCAAGGAACAGATTGTGCTAGCAGTTAGAAAGAAACAATTCAAATACCGAGGTTCAATAATTAGAATCACACAGGATTTGTCAGCTTCCACACTGAAGGATCGAAGGGCATGGAACCAGATATTCTGAAGGGCAAAGGAACTTGGATAGAGCCAAGAATAACCTATCCAGCTAGAATGAGCATTATCCTCCAGGGAAGAAGATGGTCATTCAATGATATAGGTGAATTTCAACTATTTCTAATGAAAAGACCGGATCTGAACAAAAAATTCGACACCCAAACACAGAACTCAAGAGATGCATAAAAAGGTAAAAAGGAAAGGTCTCTTGAGAACTTTATTTCTACTAGGGAGATACTCAAAGTTTGGGGGTATAATTAACTAGATATTACTTTGATAATATGAAAAAGAGAACTAGAGGGGAAAATGTTGTCATACTGGGGAAAAGAGGGAAAAAGAGGTAAAATAAGATCTAAAAAAAAAGGAGGTAAAAACCAGGTAAAATCACTTGAAGAGGCAAAGAAAACCTAATATAATTAAGAGAAAGAGGGGAGGGAGATGAGCACTGTGTAAATCTTACTCTCATCAGGTTGGGCTCTAAAAGTGTATATCAGACATTTGATTTCACATAGAAACTTGTCTGTTGCTAGAGGGAAGTGGGAGGAAAAGGAGGAAAAGTAAGGGATAAACTAATAGAAGGGAAAATAGAAGAATCAGGGGAAAGGAGTAAAAACAGGGGGAGGGGATCTAAAGGGTGAAGTATTGTTTGGGGGAGGAGGTCATCAAAAGCAAAGTACTGAGGAGGGGGGAAGGGAGAAAGGGGAAAGGAAAGGGGAGTATTGTTTGGGGGAGGGGTCATCAAAAGCAAAGTACTGAGGAGGGGGGAAGGGAGAAAGGGGAAAGGAAAGGGGAAAATATCACTTGGGTAAATAAGATGGCAGGAAATAAAGAATTAGTTATTCTAACTGTGAATGTGAATGGGATGAACTCTCCCATAAAGCGGAAGCAGATAGCAGACTGGATTAAAAACCAGAATCCCACAATATGTTGTCTACAAGAAACACATTTAAAACATAGTGACACATATAGAATGAAGGTAAACGGCTGGAGCAGAAAATATTATGCTTCAGGTGAACAAAAAAAAGCAGTGTAGCAATCCTTATCTCAGATCAAGTAAAAGCCAAGATAGATCTAATCAAAAGAGATAAGGAAGGAAACTATATTTTATTAAAGAGTACCATAGATAATGTAGCAATATCTATATTAAATATATATGCACCAAGTGCAATAGCACACAAATTCCTAGGGGAGAAATTAAGAGAGATGCAAGAAGAAATAGACAGCCAAACGATACTAGTGGGGGATCTCAACCTTGCTCTCTCAGAATTAGATAAATCAAACTACAAAATAAACAAGAAAGAAACTAGGGAGATAAACCAATTGTTAGAAAAGTTAGGTATGATAGATCTATGGAGAAAGTTGAATGGAGACAGTAGAGAGTTTACTTTTTTCTCAGCAGTCCATGGAACATATACAAAAATTGACCATGTATTAGGGCATAAAAACCTTAAAATCAAATGCAGAAAGGCAGAAATAGTAAATGCATCCTTTTCAGATCATGATGCAATAAAAATCACATGCAATATAAGTCCAGGAGAAAATAAACCAAAAGGTAATTGGAAATTAAATAATCTAATCCTGAAGAATGAATGGGTGAAAGAGCAAATCATAGACACAATCAATAATTTCATCCAGGAGAATGACAGTAAGGAGACAACATACCAAAATTTGTGGGATACGGCCAAAGCTGTTATAAGGGGCAATTTTATATCTCTAGATGCTTACTTGCATAAAATAGAGAAATAAAAGATCAATGAATTGGGCTTATTATTTTTAAAAAAAAGTAGAAAAAGAACAAATTAAAAACCCTCAATTAAATACCAAATTGGAAATTCTAAAAGTAAAAGGAGAAATTAATAAAATTGAAAACAAGAAAACTATTGAGTTAATAAATAAAACTAAGAGTTGGTTCTATGAAAAAACCAACAAAATAGATAAGCCTTTAGTTAATTTGATAAGAAAAAGGAGAGAGGAAAATCAAATTGTTAGTCTCAAGAATGATAAGGGAGAACTTTCCTCCAATGAAGAGGAAATTAGAGCAATAATTAGGAGTTACTTTGCCCAACTTTATGCCAGTAAGTTTGATAATCTAAATGAAATGGAGGAATATCTACAAAAATATAGATTGCCCAGCTTAACAGAAGAGGATATAAATTATTTAAATTGCCCCATATCAGAAAAAGAAATAGAACAAGCCATTAACCAACTCCCTAAGAAAAAATCTCCAGGGCCAGATGGATTTACATGTGAATTCTACCAAACATTCAAAGAACAATTGATTCCAGTACTACACAAACTATTTGAGAAAATAGGGACAGAAGGTATACTGCCAGAATCCTTCTATGAGCCCGATATGGTGCTGATAGCTAAACCAGGTAGGGTAAAAACAGAGAAAGAAAACTATAGACCAATTTCCCTAATGAATATTGATGCAAAAATTTTAAATAAGATATTAGCAATGAGATTACAGAAAGTCATCCCCAGGATAGTACACTATGACCAAGTAGGATTTATACCAGGGATGCAGGGCTGGTTCAATATTAGGAAAACTATCAGCATAATTAATTATATTAATAACCAAATTAACAAAAACCATATGATTATCTCAATAGATGCACAAAAAGCCTTTGACAAAATCCAATACCCTTTCCTATTAAAAACACTAGAGAGTATAGGAATAAATGGGCTTTTCCTTAAAATGATCAGCAGCATCTATTTAAAACCATCAGCAAGCATCATATGTAATGGAGACAAACTAAAACCATTCCCCATAAGATCAGGAGTGAAACAAGGCTGCCCACTGTCACCATTACTATTTAATATTGTATTAGAAATGTTAGCTTTAGCAATAAGAGAAGAAAAAAAGATAAAAGGAATCAGAGTAGGTAATGAAGAAACCAAATTATCACTCTTTGCAGATGACATGATGGTATACTTAGAGAACCCTAGAGACTCAACTAAAAAACTACTAGAAACAATTCACAACTTTAGCAAAGTTGCAGGATTCAAAATTAATCCACCTAAATCATCAGCATTCTTATATATTACCAACAAAGTTCAGCAGCAAGAGATACAAAAAGAAATTCCATTCCAAATAGCAGATGATAGGATAAATATTTGGGAATCTATCTGCCAAGGAAAAGTCAGAAACTATATGAACTAAATTACAAAACACTTTCCACACAAATAAAATCAGACCTAATCAATTGGAAAAATATTAAGTGCTCATGGGTAGGCAGAGCGAACATAATAAAAATGACAATACTACCCAAACTAATCTACTTATTTAGTGCCATACCAATAAAACTCCCAAGAAATTATTTTACAGATCTAGAAAAAATAGTAGCAAAGTTCATTTGGAAGAACAAAAGGTCAAGGATTTCAAGGGCATTAATGAAAAAAAAAAAGGCAGATGAAGGTGGACTTGCTGTACCAGATCTAAAACTATATTATAAAGCAGCGGTCATCAAAACCTTTTGGTACTGGCTAAGAAATAGAGCAGTCGATCAGTGGCACAGGATAGGATATCAGGACAATCTAGGCAATAACCTTAACAATCTAGTATTCGATAAACCCAAAGACCCCAGCTTTTGGGATAAATACTCACTATTTGGCAAAAACTGCTGGGAAAATTGGAAACTAGTGTGGAAGAAATTAGGGCTTGACCCATACCTAACAGCACATACCAAGATAAGATCTAAATGGGTTCATGATCTAGATATAAAGAGAGACTTTGTAAGCAAGTTAGAGGAACGTAATATAATTTATCTCTCAGACCTGTGGAGATGTAATAAATTTATGTCCAAAGAAGACCTGGAACTCCTAATTGAACACCAGATGGATAATTTTGATTATTTTAAGTTAAAAAGTTTCTGTACAAACAAAACAAATGCAGACAAGATTAGGAGGGAAGCATCAAATTGGGAAATCATCTTTACATTTAATGGTTCTGATAAAGGCCTCATTTCTAAAATTTATAGAGAATTGTCTCATATATATAAGAATTCAAGCCACTCTTCAATAGATAAGTGGTCAAGGGATATGAACAGACAATTTTCAGATGATGAAATTAAAACCATCTCTAGTCATATGAAAAGTTGCTCCAAATCACTATTGATCAAAGAAATGCAAATTAAGACAACTCTGGGATACCACTACACACCTGTCAGTCAGATTGGCTAAAATGACAGGAAAAGATAATGATGAATGTTGGAGGGGATGTGGGAAAACTGGGACACTGATACATTGTTGGTGGAACTGTGAACGGATCCAACCATTTTGGAGAGCAATTTGGAGCTACGCTCAAAAAGTTGTCAAACTGTGCATACCCTTTGACCCAGCGGTGTTTCTACTGGGCCTATATCCCAAAGAGATCTTAGAGGAGGGAAAGGGACCCACATGTGCAAGAATGTTTGTGGCAGCCCTTTTTGTAGTGGCTAGAAACTGGAAACTGAAGGGATGCCCATCAATTGTAGAGTGGCTGAATAAATTATGGTATATGAATGTTATGGAATATTATAGCTCTGTAAGAAACGACCAGCAGGACGATTTCAGAGAGGCCTGGAGAGACTTGCATGAACTGATGCTGAGTGAAATGAGCAGAACCAGGAGATCATCATACACAGCAACAACAGTATTCCATGATGATCAATTCTGATGGACATGGCTCTCTGCAACAAAGAATTGTCTCAAACCAGTTCCAATTGTTCACTGAAGAAAACCATATACACCCAGAGAGAGGGGAATGAAATATGGACCACAACGTAACATTTTCATGATCTCTACTGACATTTGTTTGCATTGTGTTGCCTTTCTCTGATTCTTTTTTTTTTCTTGTAGATAGGATTTTTCTTGCATAACTTCTCAAGCATTTCAACATTATTAGCATGTAGTGGACTTCCTGCCATCTAGGGGAGGGGAGGGGACTGGGAGTAAAATTTGTAATGGAAAGCTTTGTAAAGATCAATGTTGGGGAACTACCCATACATATGTTATACAAATAAAAAGCTTCAATAAAAAAAATAAATAATAATAAAAAAGTAAGAGGGGCCAAGTCCTTCCAACATTCATGAGAGTGGGAAATATGTTTCCCCAAAAACATGACTTTTACATTGCATGTAATCTAGTTACATGCAAACTTGGTCTCTATGGTCTTTTTCATGAACTTTTGAGCATTCAAATATATTTTTATGAAAGGAAGAAGATTGGTATAAGTGAAAATGCTGTTAAATTTCCCAAATCTTCTACTTTTTACATATTCAAATCAGAGCACAGATCACCATTTCATACTAGGATCTGTCCAAAATATAAACATTGATGGACTCAATGAAATCCACCTGTGTGCTAGAATATCAGTCATATTCTTCTTTCATTTTATTTTTCCTAAATGAATTTGCAGCATGCTCTTTTTTTGAGGGACAGTGGACTACACTGTATTTTTTCTGGAGCTTGATTTTAAACCAACATGATGCTTCCAAACCACAGAATCAGCTATAGAACTCTTGCACTGACAAAGAAGAAAAATTAGGACTTTGAGGATGAAATTGTCCATGACACTGCTGATGAGTATATAGCTATTTCTTTGATGTTCTTCTTGATGCTAGTATTAGCAAATCTTTGAACAAAGTAATCTCCCTGGTAACATCTGTCATGGAATTTTATATCATCTTAACATATGCATTGGGAGACGCCTTGCTTAGGGGCAAACTTTGAGGGAACATTTTGATAAGTTAGTTGAAATGCTTTCTATAATCAGAGGGCAAAAAGACAAAGTAGAATCTTATCATCTTAACATTATATCTTTCATTATTTAACAATCTGACATTCTATTCTCCAATCCTAACCTCACCCCCACCCCAGCTTGAAATTTACCACCTCAGTACTTATTATCTCTTGGAATTCCTAGTTCATCTTAAATGCCTGAAACTTCCTGAATATTTAAAAATAATCAATATCTTTAATCATTTGATATAAGGAGTTTTCTTCACCTAGGATTGAACTTTAAAAAAAAGTATTTCTACAATTATATTCCAACATATTTGGTTTCCTTTGATATCCTATATATTTCATTTTGTGGATTTAAAAACATTATTCTAAGTAGGGCTCCATAGGCTTCACCAGATGACCTGAGATCCATGACACACACAAAAAAAGATTTAGAAACCTTGAAGTAGCATATCAGAAGCATTCTACTGTTACAGTATTATCAAAAAGAGAAGATATAGGAGTTATGCAACATCTGTAGTGAGCGCAAGTAAAACCCCTAGTCTTTTAAATGAAAAGATCTTAGGAATATAGATTGAGTCAAAAGAGAATTCAGAGGACATCTAATCAAATCCCTTCATTCTATTGATGAGAAAACTGAAGCACAGACAAATTAAATGATCTAGTCATGTCCACACAGGTAGGAAATGGCTAATTTAGGGTTTGAACTCAGATGCTATGACTAGGATAAGTGCTCTTTTCACTGCACTATACCATATAAAATAACTTTATTGCGATAACTATTGTTTGAATTAATTATCTGCTTTATTAAAATACTATTCTCCTGCCTCATCATGGCACAAAAGTCATTCTTGGTGCTAAAAGGCTATATGATAAAGAAGCGCATGTTCTGTTCTGGCTACAAAGCCCTAACTATGATTCAAAGACTTCTTCCATTGATGCACAAATATATATAAATCTCTTTCTCTCTGTCTGTCTCTGTCTCTCTGTCTCTCTCTCTCTGTCTCTCCCTCTTCCTCTCCCTCTCCCTCTCTCTGTCTCTGTCTCTCTCTGTCTCTCTGTCTCTCTCTCTCTCTCTTCCTCTCTCTCTGTCTCTCTCTCTGTCTCTCTCTCTGTCTCTCTCTCTCTGTCTGTCTCTCTCTCTCTCTCTGCCTCTGTCTCTCTCTCTCCTCTCTCTCTCTCTCTGTTTCTGTCTCTCTCTCTCCTCTGTCTCTTTCTGTCTCTCTCTGTCTGTCTCTCTGTCGCTGTGTGTGTGTGTGTGTGTGTGTGTGTGTGTGTGTGTCTTGGCAGCATCCCTTGACAGAGTCTGCTGAAGCTAGTTCAAAGCAACTACTGAGAAGTGATTGTTAATTTTCAGTGTGAAAATTTAGACCTCAGAAATTGGAAAATACTACCAATCAAGGCTTGATTAATAGTTTTGTTGATTGTATAGACTTAAGAGAATAATGGAAAAAATGTTAATTTTTCAGATTAAGCTTGAAAGTATTCTACATACATTCTCTCTCTGGAAAGTAGGTTAATAAAATAAATCTTATTAGAATATTCTTGCATGTTTGTGCATGGGTGTGTGTATGGGTGTATAATACCCATGCAGATTTACATATATATATATGTATATATATTCCTTTATTTAAGTATGTAAATATATTCATATTTGTGTATAGGCCATATCATATAACCAGTAAGGAATACCAAAAATATTGTCTTAAAAACAACTTTGAGTGAATAAGTAATTTTGACAATTACAAAAAATTTACATATGAAGGAAGATGCTATCTATATTCAGAGAAAGAACTGATGAAAAGATATAGGTACAGAATGATCATGTGGGTGTGTGTTTGTATGTATGTATAAAATGTATCTCTGTATGAATGTTTTTATATGTGTGTGTGTATGTCTAATTTTAGCCATCTCTAGGATAGGGAAAGAAAAGAAGGAAAAAAATTGCATGATATCTTTATTACAAATTTAAAAGAAGTGGCAGTTATACAAAATAGATTTGCAATTTTGCATGCAATCATCTTCTTTTAAATAATACTATGATATGGACATGCTTGTTTTATTTCATAAGTTAAAATTAAATAAATAAAATGTTTTAAAAAGGAATAAAGCATATCATCAATGAAGTGTATGACAAAAATAAAGAATGTGATGCTCATGTGGCAAGGACCAAAGGATGATAGAGAGACTGTCAAGAGTGTATCATGTTGTCTAGAGACAGTGATGAAGACCTCATCATTTGGGAGGCCCTATTGTGACAAATTTTTGGGATAGTGTTGATATTATTTAAAGAGGATAGGTAGTCATAGGATGATTGTAGTTGTTTCAGTGAAGTTGCACCTGAATTGATGGGATCATAAACCCACTGGAGTATTACATATTGATGAATATAATGATTAATATTATTATTCAACTATGTATGTCTCTATAAACATGATTTCAAAGAAAATGAGTAGAATACTTGTCAACATTTCTTTGTGCAATCACTAAAATACAAATGCTCAAGACTGATTGCTTTGATGTTAAAGCAATGGCCATATCACCTATAGCCCACATAATTATACTTCAATTTTCTAGTACCTTAATATAATGCAGTCCCATCTCTTTCCTCTGCCCAGCTTACTCCTTATCTTCAAACAAAGAAGCATGACTAGTGAACAATCATTTATCAAAGTCTTAGTATGTACCAGGCACAAGGGTAAGTACTCCTTCTAGGATCTGGGATTTCTCATAGAATAATATATATATATCAGAAAAGCTCTAAGTTCTGTATTCTCAGATTCAACCAAAAAAGCACCTAATTGTTGTTTGCTGACAGTCTCTAATGAGTGGGGAGTTGCCTAGTTTCATGAAATACAGGTTTATGAAGACGAAAATAATACAAAAGCTTCTCTGCTCATGCCTCATTATGGAACACAAATCAAGGAGAAATATATTTGATAACAAAGGCATAGCTAAAATTGTGCATAACAGCTTCTTTTGTACTTTGTTCTCTTCTAATTATTAGGCAATTAATAGTTAAAGAATTACTGCAAGTCAAGATAACTATGAACACCCTGAATTGTATCTACCCTGTGAATGTACCCTCAATATAACTCAACTCTGCTGGTTGCCAATATTATTTTCAATTTCCATCTATTAGATATATGATCAAGCATGTCAAACCTGCTCTGAGTAAGAAAACCAAAAAAAGCCATTTATTGGAGACATTCTCGCAGCTAATAATCCAACAACCCTGGTCAGATTCAATGCTCAAAGGCATTTACCTACAAAGTTAAGCAGATGCTTTGAGTTGCAAGCTAATTTTGTTCCTCTGTTATCTTAACAGGACATCTGTTAAAACATCATCCCAGGAAGGTAATATGCTCAAAATTAAACAACCTGCAGGTTGCCTTGTGATTTTTATATGCAACTCTGACATTTAAACCATTAACTAACCCAGTGTGGAAACTACAACTAAGCAATCTTAACTGTTGCTCATCACGATGTATTGTTTACAATAAGTTTTTGTAGATTTTTACATGATTGTTCCTTTGCTAATAAATTTGATTTTCAATCAATAAATAATGCTTCTTCAATTTGAGATAATATTAAGATTATTAAAGATTTTATCATTTGATTAATAAAATTTCCACTCAAAGTTGAGACACATAACACCTGTTCTTTTTGATTTTTTTTTTGTTGTTCTCTTTAGTGTTTTGGGATACTCCTCTATTTTGATTCTCCTCTGAACTATTTAACTGCTTCTTCTCAGTCTTTGTTAGATCTTCATCCAAGTCATACCTGCTGACCATGGGTGTCTCACTAGCTTATCCTGGGAACCTCTGGTTTTCTTTCTTTGTTTTGCTTGATGATCTTATCACCCACACAAATTCAGTTATTATTTCTATACTGATTCTGAAATCTACTTACCCAAAGCTGTCTTCTTTGCTGACCTCTTGTATCATACCACCAACTATATTTTGAGCATCTCAAACCAGCTATACCATATATCTTTTAAGCTCAATATGTCAAAAACTACATTTATTATGTTTAACCCCTTTCCTTTACTTAATTGTCTTCTTACCATCAAAGACACAAATATAGTTTTAATTGCTAAGGCTTGCAAACTAAGTGACATCCTTAGCTCCTCACTATATTTCACCCTTCCCCCCATGTCCAATCTATTTCCAAGATCTTTTGCTTATATTTTTGCAACATGTATAGAATACACCCTCTTTTCTTCTATGATATTCCTACCTCCTTTCATCATGAAACTTTTATCACCTCATTTTTGGATGATAGCAAGAGCCAGCTGCTAGATTGGCCAGCCTCAATTTTCCCCCCATTCCAAGCTATCCTCCATTCAGTCATTTTCCTTTTGTAAAAAAATTTAATAGTATTTTATTTTTCTAAATATATACAATGATAGTTTTCAACCTTCACCTTTGCTAAACCTTATGTTCCAAATTTTTATTCCTCTCTTTGCCTTTTGTGCTCCCCGAAAAAGCAAGCAATCTGATGTAGGTTAAATATGTGCAATTCTTCTAAAAACATTTCCATAAAATATGTATACATATATTCGATATGTCAAGTATTTTAACATAATTAACATGTAGTGGCTATCCTGCCATCTAAGAGAGGGGTGGGGAGTAGGGGGGGGGGAAATTTGTAACAGAAAACTTTGTAAGGGTTTATGTTGAAGAATTACCCATACATATGTTTTGCAAATAAAAAGTTTTAATTTAAAAAAATAAAAAATAATAAAAACATTTCCGTATTTGTTATGCTGCGCACACACACAAAATCAGATCATAAGAAAAATCAAGCAAACAAGCAACATCAAAAGACAAAAATACTATGCTTTGATCCACATTCTCCAGGGTTCTCTCTCTGGATTTGGATGACACTTTCCATCACAAATCTATTGGGATTGCTTTGAATCACCTCATTGTTGAAAACAGCCAAGTCCATCACAGTTGATCATCACACAATCTTGTTATTATTGTGCTTAATGTTCATTTGGTTCTGCTCACAAAGCCATTTTCTGAAGAGCAGGTCTGATTATGTCACATTCAAACTCTGGTAGTTCCTTATCATGTTCAGAATCAAATACAAAATCCTCTTTTTTTCATATTCAAAGCCCTTAATAATCTTGCCTCTTCTCCCCCCCACCCCAACTATCCAGTCTTTTTACCTTTCCACACTATGTATTCTGTAAAGTAGTGAAAATGTAAAGCAAAAGTGACAAATTTGTTTCTTTGAATAAGAGACTCCATGTTTCAACTCTAGTCATTTTTTTTTTTGGCTGTTGTTCATGCCAAGAATGACCTCTCTCTTTCCTTCGGCCTTATGCCTTTCTTGGCTTCAAGTCCTAGCTGAAATCCTACCATCTGCAAGAAACCTTTCACAACTTCCCTTAATATTAGTCCCTTCCCCCCCAAAAAAAAATATTAGTCCCTTCCCTTTATTGAACATACATGTAATGTATGTTTGCAGATGCGTGTGCACATGTACACATACAAACATATACCCATATGTGTGTATATACAATGTACCTATGCCCACATATGTATATTTATATTTGAATTTACAAGCATGTACATTCTGTACATACATATGCAGAAAAAAATAAATAATTGCTTTCATGTTATGTTTCCTATGAGACTATAAGTTCCAAGATTTAGCAAGGGTTCTGGCTCAAAGAAGATATTTAATAAATGTTTAATGATTGACTGAAAGAACAAAGATTTTATTCCACTAGCAATATTAGATTCATGCCCCAATGTAGTTTTTTGGGGCAGCTAAATGGCACAGAGGAGAAAAGCATTGATCTTGGAATCAGGAAGGCCCAAGTTCAAATACAGCCTCAGATACATACTATCCATTTGAACCTGGGCAAATCACTTAACCCCATTTGCCTTCATATCTCATCTGTAAAATGAACTGGAGAAAACATGGCAAACCATGCCAGTATCTTTGCTAAGAAAACTCTAAAATAGGGTCATGAAAAATGATTCATATTTAAGTTGCAGCTATCTTTCATGTGATCATTTTTTTCATTTTATAACATGCAAAGTTTTTTTTTAATGTCCTGTGATGTGAATGTATTAGATATTTTTCTCTGGTCCCAAATGTGTGATTTTATTGATACTGAGTGTGGAAACTCCCTCCACTAATGCAAATCAGGAGCTCATAGGAAATCTATGGACTGAGAAATTTGCCTGTGAATGATGAGAGATATAAAAGACTTACACATGGTCACACAGCTAGTATATGTCAGAGACCTAAGTTAAATGCCTTAAAAGTTTTCCTGACTTTAGGAGCTATTATATATCTACTATACTGTCATTCTTTTCATATAAATTTTATAAACTCCACCTTACAGATGAGAAAGCTGAAAATCAGAAAGTTCTGATAACTCTAAACTCAGTGTTCTTTATAATACCATTCACTGACCTTCATTTTATTTTGTAACTAAGGGAACTCAATAACTTGAGGACATTGTCAGAATATCATCTATTTTATAGAACAGTGAAGTCAGGCTTTGCTAAAAACATATATTCTTGAAACAATCACTTAAATTAATAATAAATTTCCACACCAAGTTGGATGAAGCTTTAAATATTATTTTTTAATCTGTGGATTGTCTTATGGGGTGGTGTCTGAACTTAATTGATCATGTAATACTATTGGTAAATAATTACATATTTAATTATTTATAAATTTCATACATGTATTAATGAACTAAATCTTGCCTCGTATAAAACTCACACATAAATGTAAAATTGAAAGGATGAGATCAAGATGAAATTATATTTGACCTAAGACTTAGTAGAGAACCTCTTAAGTTTATTATGAAGGGGAGTAAAGCTGTCAGATCCACATTTCAGGAAAACCATTTTAGTATTCATATGGAGAATGGATTGAAAGGGAATGAGACTTGAAGCAGGCAGACTTATCAGAACTTTAGGTCTTGAGGCAAGAAGTGTTGAGGAACCAAACAAGATGTTAGATCAGTTGGTGCAAAGGTGACTGATGTGAAGAAATATAGTCTGAGAAATGCAGTATATAAATACTTTGAATGTATACCTTTCTATTTGTGTTTAACTTTAAATTTGCATACCTGGTGGCTAACATGTATCTGCTCTTTAGCAGGCTTGTTAATTGTGGACTTAGTCATAAATAATGTCAAGATATGCTAACTAGTTAGATAGGGATGGAGAAAATGAGGACAAAGAGTGGAGGATGACACTGGTTGTGAACTTGGATGAGTAGATGGATAACATTGCCTTACATAGTAATAGCAAAGTTGAAAGAGGGATGGGATTTGGAGAAAACAAAAAGTAAAGAGATCTGAAATTCAAACTGTACCTACTCATGCTAGATCATTCACTCTGATCAAACAAAAAAGAAATTCAAACTGTACCTACTCATGCTAGATCATTCACTCTGATCAAACAAAAAAGAAATTGTGGGCATGGGTGGTATGGGATTCTTGGATTCATCAGATACTGCTCCCAGACTACAGTTATGAAATGGAAACCTGCTGCAGTTATAAAATGATATTATGCAATATGATTCCAAAAGCACCTGTGACAGCTGAAGGTTCCAGGATCAAGAGTTTATCATATGTGTTTTTAGGGGCCCAAGTTGGACTGAACTCAAGAAATTTGGAGACTACACAGATGAAGGAAAATGCATAGTCATGAAATAGGATTCTGTGAGAGACAATCACATAGAATGGTTATCATGGGGACAGTGGGGTTTGATACATCTTAGAGTTTTTCAATTAGCTAATCACATACTCCTTTGAGTTATTCCCCTACTAGGTTAGTGGACATATTTTGGAAACCCATGATAAGAGAAGCAGAGCAGGTGAAATATGGACAATCAATGTGAAAACTCCAAAACATTTGTTTTAATCCTTTTCTCTCCACATTCAGTAGATAGCAGTTTCTCAAATACACATTATTGTTTGCAAACACATATTTGAAATTCACATATACAAACCCTATCTACCTTAATTATATCAAAAGATGCAAGTTGTATTAAAAACTAGTAGTTTAGGAGTAATGGGAGAAAATATCTTTTTTTTTATTTGACATCCTATGTATAGATACAATTTCTGTATTTTCATTTCATGCTTTCATATATCTATGTACTTTCCATTCACCATTGATTGCTTGATCACTTCTGGCATTATGTTACTTTAAGGGATATGAGGCAGACATAGCAACTAAAAAAATTAAATGTTATAATCTTACCTTTCTCAAACCCTTAGAGTGGGAAAAGGAAAAATACATATAACTTTGCCCTTTAGAGTTATCCTTTAGATTGTTTGTTAAAAGAAAATGATTAAATTTTCATGGACTCTGCTAAGACTAGCTTGGGTTGTAAAATGAAAGGCAGAGCAGATGCTATTAACTGCTTCATTGCCAAGGGGCCATTACCAACCAGGATGTGTTATAAAACTCTTTATGCTTTTGCAGCTATACTATTTCAAATCTCCAAGACTTAGAGGCTGCTTTCAGCAGCAAGTCCCTACCTTGACTTTCTCTGTTTGAGCATATGGGCACTTAATCATTGTATTTCTGCCACAACTTGGAGTGCAAAGAGTGTGAGTGTTCATATAAAATTTTCATACAACTATTTTCCCTTTTCTTAAACTAAACTGGCCCTCCCAGGGCTTGCGAGACACCTCACTGAGCCAATATGGGTAAATATCTGCTCCACAATTTTTTCAGGTGATCATTCAAAAAAAAAAAAAAAAGGAAAATGCCATTAAAACTCATTCTACTGTGGAATTTCTTTGAACAAAATGGATTATGGGGAGAAAGCAGAGATGTATAAATTAGGTCAGGAATTCATCTTTGGTAGGCTGTATGGGGTTTTCCTGTGTGAAAGCAAAATGTGAGCTTTAAGAAGCATTCCTGTCTGTTCTTTTTGAGCCGCCTGAACAATTTCCTTTCATTGGTCATGGTACCTTGCTGAAAGGCTTGCCTGACAGCCAGGGGTGTAGGGGCTAACAGTGAGGCAAAGGATCAGAGAAATGCCATAAAGGAAGATGACTCTGCAGTAGGGCGTGCTGTGCCCGTATATGATCCCAATCATAAAACCATATGTCCATAGGAGATTTAGTTGTTCCCAATATTATCCCCCCCCCCCACCACGAGGCATTTTATCCCCTTTTTTCATTGTTGGCATTGAAGTAAAACAAATCCTTCTGATTTTAGATGCATATAGAGCCAGATTTCAGCAAAAGACATTCAGTGATTGCTAGAAAAAAAAAAAAAAAGAATCAGCCTGGTCTCCATTATGCATCCTTACCTCCCCTGATCACTGGTAAGACCCCAATCAGCTCTGCAGTGATACTTAGTGGTAATCCCTTAGTTCCTCCAGTCCTTTAAGCAAGTGATAATCTCATGGTACTAAAAACACAGACTTCTTTACAGGTTTCTCTGGCTCTAATAAGAAACAGTTATAAACTCATCTCATGGCATCTGTTCCTTATAATCAATTTCAAGAAGCAAAAAACTTTAGGGATGATTTACTTGTAAAGGAAATAGGTTGACTTACTTGGTAAAATGGATGAATTTTCACTACAGAAGGATGGTGTTTTTTTTTTTAAATTCCCAAGCTATGTCACTCCATTCTATTAAGAAATGAAATAATTCTTTATTTCAGTAACTCTATCTACTAATATCATAAGCACATGCTGAGAAAGAAAGAGAGAGTTACAGAAAGATAGAGAGATACAGAAAGAGACAGACAGAGACAGATAGACAAAGAGAAAGAGAGAGACAGAGACAGAGACATAGAGACAGAGGAGGGAGAACAAGGAAGGGCAGTGTCATTTATTATTAAGATGTAATTATATCAAATGGTTCTAAAAGCGTGCTGTGCTAACATGTCCCTTGTGGTTCAGAACATCCTAGGAAATCCCTAGTGGAAAATAAAGGCTAATATTCTACTTCCCCAAAAGATATTAGGTATTTGCTATTTCAAGTCTATCTGGTGCAGTATATTTCTAATCCCTGACATGTTTTGCTTAATAGGAATAAATACTCAGGAGCATCATCACAAATCTGGTAATATAGTTTCTGTTTCTTTTTCTTAGAGCAAACATAGAAAAAGTCAAATGTTATGTTTGCATTGTACATGTATGTGTAAGCATACATGAGCATGTACATGTGGATATGAAATAAGTATTATGATTTTAAATTATATCCTCCATTTTCTTATTCCCATATGACTCTAAGCAAATGTGGATTATTATGTTAAAATCACAATAAGATGTAAATAAATATGAGAGGTCACTGTGTAATGTAGAGAAAGTTCCTTATAGTATGTATAACTTTGACTGTCTTTGACACCTACCAGCTTTATGAATGTGGTAAATTTTTTGAATTCCTCAGTGAACCAGGCAACTTTCTGAGATGAGAAGTTATAGGCAAAATGACAATCTTGATTGGTAGTTGGAATTTTCATGTTAGTACTTTCCTGAACTCAACAAATTAAAATCCTGGACCATATGCTTATTATCTGAGAAGTCTAGAATTATGTTGGAAAAGTCTAATGACAAGATGATGCTTTTTTTCTGCCACAGAAACCTCCTAATGACATTTTTACTAAATCATAAAGGAGTGCTGCCTTGTTGGCAGAACTATATCCATGATGAAATCATAACATCATTGACTCGTCACTGGAATGATCTTAAGATATCAAAACCTATTTGAGATATCTACTTTTATTGCATCAATTTACAAATAAATGACTTATCCAAAGTCATACAGTTGGTAGAGATAGAATTTGAAACCAAGCCTCTTCATCTAAGTCCAATTTTCTTTTCACTTAAATGTGTCACACTGGCTATTCAGTATCCAAGGATACATGTAATGGAGGAATTTAAGATATGAAGAATATATGATCTATGTCACTGAAGGGAATACATAAATTAAGGCTATTTAGAGGTATTCAATATTTACTAAACTAGTTTTGGATTGGAGCAAATTTTGTACAGGAATGATATGTGGAATTATTCTTCTTATAATCTAGAAGATATTTCAGATTACCTCCTAATAGTGCATACATACATCCCAATCTGTATTAGCTGGAATACTGCATGCAATATCACTCTCAAATTATTTTAATGGAGCCATTATAAAAAACAAAGAGTTCCTAAATGTTTTGACAAAGCCAATTTAGATTAAAGATGCTCTTAATTTATTAGGTATCAACTTTTTTTTTCTTACTAAATTAGGAATAACTACTATTTTGCAACATGTTTTCTACTCTTTGAAAAGGGACAACTGGGTGATGTAACAAATAGAGCTCTGGGCTTGGAATTAGGAAGATGGGATCAAATGCAACTTCAGATAACAACTCTGAGATTCATGGGCAAGTCACTTAAAATGTTTGCCTCAGTTTCTTTATTTGTAAAATGAGTTGGAGGAGGAAATAGTGAATTATTTCAATATGTTTGCCAAGAAAACTCCAAATATAGTCATGAAGTCAGACATGACTAAAAGCAATTAAAGTACTGCTCATTTTATATTTATTTGCATATACATGTATACATACGTACATACATACATATGTCAAAGTGGTAAATGGGCAAGCCTGGCTTAAATTCTGACCATTTCTAGCTCCTTGATGTAATGCAATAGAGAGATCATTTGGTGTAACTGATATTTTCAGTTACACCAAATGATCCATATTCCATTAGAAGTTATTTTTCATTGGTTAGATATACACTTCTTCCTATAGTAATTTTGAGAGTAGCGGGCAGATTATTAGTCCTGATGTTACTATTTCTTATGTCCTTTCCTCTTTGAGTCAATTCACAATCTTAGTAGAGTCTGAAGTCAACATTCAGAAATTGCCAATGACCCTTCAAATGGATTCTTCTCAAAGATACAGAAATTTCTCCAATCATATAGATCATAATATATCCATGCCTGCTTATGCTGACTATTTAAAACTTAACACCTTGCAACCCTACCCAATGTTTTCAGGCATTCTTCTCTTTTGATATCACTAGGTACTAGTGGAGCATTATAAGTGGCCATTTTTCATTTCTCTTCATTGTGACCAGTAGAGAAAAAAAAATTAATCAAACCATTCACTGTGTTTCTTTTTCTACTTCTATTCAAAAAGTCAATTATTGATGTAATTGTTTAAAAAAATGCTTCATCCCAATTAGATTTATCAGTATACAGTGTAAAATACCATCTAAATCTGAAAAATCTTTTTTTATCTGGTAGGGTAGAAAAACTAATATATTACGTCTCATGAAACAAAATCAAATAGCACAGTTGCCACTAACTAGCAGCATGGCCTTGAATATTAATTCTCTGGGTCTCAGTTTCCTTATTTGTAAAGTGAAAGTTATGGAATAGAATTTAGAGTGGAAAAAGTCAATACCTTATACCTGGAAAATTCTTTATGGGCTCCCAAATCTGTTTAAAATACAATTGAAAAATATTTAATAAAAAATTAAACAGTATTAATTTATAGTTTTCTAAGTCAATAGTCAATAGAAATTTCCACAGGAATTTTTTTTTTTTAGTTTGACACCAGTGGACTAGATCTTCTAAAGTTTTTTCTATTATTTCATGAATCTATGCCTTCATATGTTAACATTAACTTTATGGCTGAGGCAAACAATAAATAAAAGTCAAGTCAGTAGGCTTTAAAATATTCTCCAGAGCTGTTCTTCATCACACTGAACATTTAAAGTCACATAAATCTGAATTCAAAGAAGATTTGTAAAACCTAGACACTTTGGTAGATTTTCTAACTAAAAAGTATCTTAGGAGATAAATATCTTATAATCATATTTTTCAGATGAAGAAACTGAGGCATGGCAAAGTATCTTATTCAAGATAAAACTAGTTAATAGCAGAGTCAGGATTAGAACTTAAACCAAGTATAACATCTAATTTAAGCATTCTTTCCCCTTTACTCTCAAGATATTGCTAATAGAAAGAGTGAAAAGCCTAGACCAAACAGCATTCATTTTGACAAGCCTGGCACAAAACATATGTGCAAAACATTATATGTGTAGAATATTGTATATAGAGAGATGCTCTCTATTCATAGTATTATGCAACAGAAATCTGAAAACTATAGATGGACATAAAAGCTTATATTTCATTTTCAGTTAATATTAGGAGAATGTGAATTGCCAGGTATAAATACTCTTAAAATAAAAAAAAGAAAAAGTAACACAATTATGAAATCAATATGGAACCAACTTATATTCATAATGAAAGCTGAGATTTTTCATATCATATGCCCCCAAAGGGAAAATCAGTTTTTTAAGCATGAAAGAGTATACAATAAAAATGTCTTTCAAAGAGTGATTTTGAACTAGATTTTATTTGTGTTTTATTTCTATAGTAAATATTATTACTCAGGTGACAATTCATTTTTAACATTCCCATATAAGTCATGTGGTGAAAGAAAACAGACTAAAAAAAGCCTAAAATAACCTGAAGAAAAATAAGGAAAGCATACACACACACACACACACACACACACACACACAC
>JAJPUD010001967.1:252322-271307 GCA_023553655.1 Myrmecobius fasciatus
CCCCCCACCCCTAGATGACAGGTAATCTAATACATGCTAGATAGGATAAATTATATGACAAATACAATACATGTATACATATCTATACAGTTATCTTACTGCACAAGAAACATCAGATCTAGGAAGAGAAGGAAAAAAAAACAACCTAAGAAGGAAAACAGAATGCATGGAAATATTCACAGAAAGCGTTAAAATGCTGTGTTGTGGTTCACTCTCAGTTCCCACAGGCCTCTCTCTGGATGTATATGACTATCTTCATCGCAGCACAACTGGTTTGAATCACATCATTGTTGAAGAGAACCATGTCCATCAAAATTGTTCATCATATAGTCTTGTTGCTGTGTATAATGTTCTCCTGGTTCTGCTGATTTCACTCAGCATCAGTTCATGCAAGTCTCTCCAATCCTCTCTGAAATCCTCCTGTTGGTCATTTCTTACAGAACAATAATATTCCATAACATTCATATACCATAATTTATTCAGCCATTCTCCAATTGATGGGCATCTTTTCAATTTCCAGTTTCTTGCCACTACAAAAAGGGCTGCCACAAACATTTTTGCACATGTGGGTCCCTTTCCCTCCTTCAAAATCTCTTTGGGATATAGGCCCAGTAGAAACACTGCTGGGTCAAAGGGTATGCCCTGTTTGATAACTCTTTGAGCATAGCTCCAAATTGCTCTCCAGAATGGTTGGATCCGTTCACAGTTCCACCAACAATGTATCAGTGTCCCAGTTTTCCCACATCCCCTCCAACAGCTATCATTATCATTTCCTGTCATTTTAGCCAATCTGACAGGTGTGTAGTGGTATCTCAGAGTTGTCTTAATTTGCATTTCTCTGATCAATCCAGCCTTGGACTTTCAAAGGCCATTCTGGCTGATTCCAGGTTCTTTCATTTTGGCTAAAAATGAGTGAACTTACTATTCTGTGAGCTGTCTAAATGGATTTTCAATTTTACTGCCTCTCAAATTGATAAAAAGGTACTACTCAGGAAGACATGGATTTGAATTCAGTCTAAGACACTTAACTGGCCAAGTGATCTTCCTCAAGTCACTAAATCCCCTTTTAAGCCTCAGTTTCCACAAGTGAAAAATGGAGATGACAATAATGGCCTTTGCCTCCTAGAGTTATTATGGCAATAAAATGAGAAAATGTATTTGTACATAGAAAATAAAATATATTTGTGTAGCATTTAACACAATGTCTGGCACAAACATATACATGTTTCAGTTATTGTTGTATCTTAAATTTGATGAGGTTTTCATTGATTTAATGATTCTTTTCACATGTTCAAAACACTGAGCTAAGTGATAAAATGAATAAATGAGATACAGTCTCTTTCCATTCACTCATGAAATTTACAATCTAGGAGTGGAAGTATGATACCTACACCAAAATGCATCACTATGCAATATTTGTAACTAACTTTAAAATAATTATATGGCATAACAAACAACAGGAGCTTCTGAGGCAGTAAGGTAGAAAGAGGAGGAGAGATTTCCTCTGTCTGCCTTAGCAGAAAATACCTTTCCCATCTTCCTTGGTTGTGGTAGTTAATGTTGGTATTAGGGAGAAATTTGTTTTAGTTTCAACCCAAAGCCTTAATTTATCCATTGGCAATTTATGAACCCAGCCTAGGAGTTGTGAGTGTGATAGAGTGAAAAAATTCTTTGATTAAAATGAGAATATAGTCAAATATGTATTCATTTGAGATTAATGAATAGAACTTGGAGCTAGTTCATTGGGTGAGTTAGAATGACATCACAGAGTAGAAAAGATCGAACTTTTAAATTTAGAATTGGGGGGAACGTCAGAGATTAATTAGTCTAATATCCTCTCTTTAGAGATGAGGGAACTGAGGCCCAGAGGAAGATTGACTTGTCTAAGGTCATACTGATAGGCAGTGGCAGAGCCAATATTCACACTGAAGTCTGTTGACTGCAAACCTAGCACTTTTACCATGATACCTTAAAGATAGAATACCTATAGTGTTTGTTCTCTGCTGATAAACTGCAGAGAAAAATCAAGGAAGTTATGACCTGATAGATGAAAGTATAATTGGATAAGTACAAAGGTGGAAATCCTTGTGACTTAGCACCTTACTACAAGAGTTTCTTCTATCTGAAATTCATTATTAGTTCATATGTATGTATGCACACATATGAGACATATGTCCTTGTTATCAGTAGCTTCCAACATAACATTATAACAGTTCAATCTAATCAGTGATAGATGGCTATAGAATCATGCTCAAGTTGCAAGATTATATTCAGTCTAATATAGTTTATATGAATCACAGGCACCTGAAATCCTCTTTGTTTCTGTTTTGAAGAGACAACCTTCTGCTATCAGTATTGCTCCAGCACCACTTCTTCTTTCCTTTCCCTTCCCTTTCTGCATTATTTTTTGAATTTTGATTGCCAACTCCATGTTCTGATCTTATCAGAACAGATAGAAACATATATATATATATACATACCTATATACATACATACTTATATCTATGTTACATATAGATATATAATATATCTAGAAAGATAGCTAATTCACTTGAATTATAATGACTTCCAGAGTAGCTCCATATAGCTTGCATGCCTTCTCCCAAGAATTCACTTAGATAGGAGAAAACCAAGATGTGTAGAAGAATGACTTGTTAAAACAGAATCAAGTAGTACTAATATGGGCAAATTATCCTGATGATACTGAATTATTAAAGTAATGCTACAATGCAAAGTTGGCTCTTTCCATCTAGATATCATTCAGTGAATATATATTTGAGAGATGGACATGGAGGGTACAAATTTTGAGATGAATTGAAGGCTAAAGTTAGCTAAAAGATGAACAACTAAATTGCAATACAAGAAATTTCCAAGAACTTTTCATGCAGGAATGCATGCAGGAAGAAGAGTCATTTTAATCAGTGTTATAAACATCATGGTACTTTCCCAATCATGGAGAAAATATTATTGTCCAAAGATATAAGGGATTAGGCTGATATAATGGAGGAAATGTCTATAAAAGCACTTCCCCCCCAAAAAAAATCCCCCAAACCAAACCAAAACAAAGTTCTAAAGACTTATTATTTATTTTTAATACTCAATATTTTTAGTTCTGAATTCTCTCCTTCCTGCCTGACTCTTACCCATTGAAAAGGCAAATAATTGACATCAATTATACATTCAAAAATCATACAAGATATATTTCTATGTGTCATGTAGCAAAAAAAAAAGAAAAAATGAAGAGAGTTAAAAACTTATATTTCAATCTCTACTATCATTAGTTATTCCTTTGGAGGTATATAGCATTTTTCATCACGAGTCCTTTGGAATTATTTTGAATTTTTGTTTTGATCAGAGTAGCTAAATCTTTCACAGTTGTTCACTGTTACAGTGTTGCTATTGCTGTGGACAAAGTTCTTTAGGTTCAGCTCACTTTCCTTTGCAGAAGTTTATATGTCTTCCTTCCTGGCAATAAGGGTGTCAATAGCAGTTGCTTTCTCAGCCCACAGATGATCTTCCATGTCTTCTTTGTGATAATAACTTTTTAAGTAAATAATAAATAACATACTGTTTAATTATTTGATTTTCATACAGATTATTTAGTATGCAGTAATATGTTTTCAGCTATTTTAATAGAGATTCCTTTTTGTGGAATTGGGATAAATAGAATACTAGAAAAGCATATACTATTTCATTTAAACATTTCCATGACTAGATCTTGTCTCCATTGAGCATATTGTTACAACTAATATACCACAGCTGTCCCTAAATAAAACATAAATGCACAAGATAAAACAAAACCAAAAAAAAAGCATGTATGCTAGACATGCAGACAACCTTATAAAGTTATAGTCCCATCACACTTATATCATTTAAAAGATAAAGGTTGGAAATAAATGATCTAACCTTGAAAGAGCTGGCAAATTACTTCTTTCTGAATTTTACTTGCCACATCTGAAAATAAGATTATCTTTCATTTTTTCCACTTTAACATTTCACCTTTATTTTAATGATGGGACAGATTTTTCTCTTGCCCAGTTGTAACTCTTCCACCAAATTAGGAGCAAGTTCTTTAAAAGTTACTATACATTTAAAGCTATGAATTCATACTATTTCTTTTTTAAAAATTTTCCTAATTATATCATATTTCATTTTTAAAGCTTTTCATTTTCAAAATATATATATGGATAATTTCCAACATTCACCATTACAAAACCTTATATTCTAATTTTTCGCTTCTTTTCCCCACCCTATCCCCTAGATGTCAAGTGATCCCATATGTGTTAAACATGTGCAATTCTATATAGATTTCCACAAATATCATGCTGCACAAGAAAAATCAGATCAAAAAAGAAAAAAAATGAGAAAAAACAAAATGCAAGCAAACAACAGCAAAAAGAGTGAAAATACTATGCTGTGGTTCACATTCAGATCCACTGTCCTTTCTCTGGTTGCAGATGGCCTTCTTCATTACAAAGTCATTGGAACTGTTCTGAATCATTTCATTGTTGTTGAGAACCATTCTATCAGAACTGATCATCATATAATCTTGCTGTTAATATGTATAATGATCTCCTGGTTCTGTTCATTTCACTTAACATCAGTTCATGTAAATCTCTACAGACCTCTCTGAAATCATCCTACTGGTAGTTTCTTGTAGAGCAATAATATTCAATAACATTCATATACCATAATTTATTCAGCCATTCTCCAACTGATGGGCATCCACTTAGTTTCCAGTTTCTTGCCACTACAAAAAGGACAGCAACAAACATTTCTGCAGATGTGGGTCCCTTTTCCTCCTTTATGATCTCTTTAGGATATAAGCCCAGCAGAAACACTGCTGGATCAAAGGGTATGCACAATTTGAGAGTCCTTTGGACATAGTTCCAAATCACTGTCCAGAATGGTTGAATTAGTTCATAACTCTACTAACAACATATTCGTGTCCCAGTTTTCCTACATCCCCTTCAACATTTGTCATTATCTTTTCCTGTCATCTTAGCCAATCTAAGAGGTTTTTATATAGTTGTTATTTCTTGAAAAACACTGAAACCAAAAAATATTCAGTTCTACTTTGTTTTTTGTTTGATGGGTTCATAGTCCAGCTTTCTAAAACAGCATTCTATCATTGAATCTGTATGTTATGGAGACATAGAATGCAGGAAACTCCTAAGAGTTAAAAAATAAACACCACACTGAGGACAATGAAGTGGTATCTGGTAGGTATTAGCATGCTGCAACATATTACCATGAAGGAACTTCAAAGAAGAGGAGTAACAGATGACACCAAGAAAATATGATCAGAAGAGAAAATAGGGGTAACATGATAAGGGGTAATAGAGGAACAGACAGCAAGCTTTATTGGTATCCTCATGTTGTCAGGACAGAGCAAGGAATGCCTCCAGTATGGTTGTCAGACCAATTATGACATATGTATGGAAAAATAGGACAAGAATTACATAAAATAGGCAGACATGAATATGATATAAACCACACTATTGAAGAGTACTCCCAAATCAGTGATCAGAAATCACATATCTATTTCACTCATGACTTCACTGTCTGGATTTCTTTTTCTCCTCCTGAGGCTTCATTCTCCCAGTTGAGCATATTATTTCAAGAGAGGTATTAACATGGCTTTACTCCACTTATGACCTGATTCTTTTAGATCTGTTTCCTCCTCTTTCTCTTCCTCCTCTTTTTGGTCAAACATTTTGCCTCTCCAGGAGCATCTTTCATCCCTTTTTCTGGACCCCCTTTTTGTTTGATATTTCTGTATTCAAAAATCTTTGAGGACAAGTATTGTCTGTCTTGCTTAGATTTGTGTTTTTAGCACTCAGTACAGTATTGGCACATAGAAAATATTTACTAAAATATTTAATTTTAATTTTGAACTAGACAAAATCTTAGCCAAACAGTGAAGAATTATCTCTTCTTTGTGCGATGATAACATTTAAATTTAAGGTCAGACACAATCAATGTGTACTATGTTGATTAACTTCTCAATTTGCTAAAAATGCTTTGTTCCAAGCATTTTCCAACCATTTAAAGGAGAAAAGTTGTATTTGGTGGCTGTATGGATGCTTAAGAGTAAAACCTTGCTAATATAATCTTCATAACCCTCTGAAATAAATAGAAATGATTCACCTAGGGTGTAGTGATATCAATCTGTATCACTAGTCAGTTTAAATTGACATATATGAAAATGATATGATTTTTTTTAAGTTTAAGATTACTTCAATGGCATGATTTGTTCATGGTCCCACTTTTTAATACCAACATTTAATTTAATAATAATAATACTAGAAATATCTATCTACCTATCATCTATTTATATATCTATCTGTCTAACTATCTATACTACTATATAAAAAAGGATTTTTATATTCCTATAGTCGGAACCATGTGTTGTTTTGCTCTGTCCTCCACAAAAAGTTCTTCTTTCCAGCTGTAAAACATCATGTTTGAAAGCTTTTTACCTAAATATTCTTGAATGAGCTGTGATTTGAATTATCTTTGAAAGTGAGATAGGTCCCACTAGCCACCAATAGTAATTTCAGAGGCTTCTGATCTACTGCATTTCTAATCTCTGAGTGACAATCAGAAATGACTCCCTTTGGTCTATATGCTTGAAGTAATTTTTTTGCAAACTGCAATGTGATCCCTCTGGTATGGACTATTCTATGAAACAAATTGGAAAAATATTTTATGAGGGTTTGCCTCTTTCTCCTTTTTCTTGGAGTTTGAGGGAATTATATATTATGATATAGAATCAGTGTTGACACCCCAATACACATAAAATTACAGTATCTTAGGTTCAATAAGGTTAAAACCTTCCTAATCTCACCCCTGAATATTCCCAAATTGATGAGATTGTCAGAAACAGATAACATCTAATGAAATACAGAGCCCCAGGGTAGATTCATGATTGCTCAGAGTTTGTATTCAATAACATGGAAAGAGAAATGTTGAAAACACTTCTTTGGATAATTGACTGGATCTTTTTAATGTGTCAGAGACTGAATTTTCATTTGAAAATACACAAGAAAAACTTGCTCTCCATTGCCCAAACAGCAGCTCTACTCTCAATACTCAGGCCTGTAAGTAATAGACACAATAGATTACTTGACAACTTACACAAGGAAAAAAAAATCAGTGATCTTATATTTACCAGTCCTGTTTTTCTTCATTTATTTTTGTTTGTTTTTCTATATGTAATCTCAGTATATGACAGTGGTGTTGTTCAGTTGTATTCAAGTCTTCAAGACTCCATTTAGGAGTTTTCTTGCCAAAGATACTCAAATGTTTTATCATTTCTTTCTCCCATTCATTTTGTAGATGAGGAACTAAAACAAACAGGGTTAAATGACTTACCCAGAATTATACAGGTAATAAGTGTCTGAAGCTGGATTAGTTCTCCTCCTTACTGACTTTGCAACACTGAACAAGTCATTGGTCTTAATACTTTCTCATTTGAAAAATATTTTTATCTGCTGATGCCCACCTGGAATGAATCTCTCTGTTGCCTTCTGAGTGACTGGCATTGATGCAATTCAGAGCCCCCATTCTTAAAACATTGGTGGGTCAAAAGAGAAAAACTGTATTTTTATAAGAAAAATAGTCTCATATTACACATTATGATTTTTTAGCCACTTTAAAGGCTTTATCCAATCACACCTTACTGAGTTTGTTTAACAGTTTATCAAATACTGGCTCCTGTGGCCAAATAAACCACAAAATGTTCAGTTGAGTGTCATATATAAAGAGGCATGTACTTCTTTTCAATCATCTTTGGAACTACCCAGCTTCCAAAATCTCTTTAGGACTAAAGTTTTATGAATTTGGTGTTTCAAAATTAAATAAAATAGATATTGTTTCTGCTTCTCAATTTTTTCCTGTAAGTTATTAAATACAATTTGTTTTATTATTTTTAATGTGCCAGACTCTCCCCTATTAGGATTAACAGCAAGACCCCAGAGACTTCATTGAATTTTTCTGTTCAATGAAAAAACAAAAAATAAAACAAAAAAGCAATGTAGGTGCCTTCTCTTTAATATATAAAGGACAGGATGCTGAGCCATTTCACATTCTTCCTGAGCATTAGGCTTTTATTATAAAACCAAATTTTAAATAAAGAGTCTTATTTCAAAACACTAGTAACTTAAAAGTTGTTGTTGTGTTTATCCTTAAACAATAGTTGACTACCTACCTAGAAAAGTAATATTTGTAACTTAAATAAGGTAGTCTTAAATCAGTAGCAATGATACATTTCAAGGAAGAAAAATAAAAATAAAATGAGACAAAATGGAAAATATAGTAGTAAATAATAAGTTAATGAATGAGTTTAAAAAAAAAACAAGAATAAAACCTAAATCTTCTTGGGGTCCTTTTCAAAATGGTCAAATTGTATTCCATTCCCTGCTACCATGCACTTTGAAATTATCAGCATAATACAATTCCCTAGCTTGCTTTCCATTTAGATGGCTTCCTTAAAAACTGTATTTTGATGCCATTTCCCCCCTCTCTCTATCTAAGTGACAGGACAGACATTTATCAATATTTCATTTGATACCTGTCTTCTTGGTTGGACATGTCAATATTAAAAGCTTAGTCATGTTTTATCTACTAAATACAATTCACTATCCTGCTACAATGGTTGTAGGGTTTCTAACAAGCACACAAAAAGAATGAAAGCAAAGTCTTTATAACATAGCTATATTTAATGCATCTATGTTCAAGCTTAAATGTTATTAAGATTACTATTACAAGAAACAAAATGTTAGCTTCTAAAGGTATTAATATCTAGTCTTGAATATACATGGATTTTAGTAGGTATACTAAATACACAGAACATTTAAACTATGTAACAGAAACTAGTCATATAAAAATGACACTCTCTAAAATCAGTTAGTCTATTACAGATAATGACACACATTTAAATTACTTTTCTTTGTCTCTGACTATGCCAATCCTCCACAGAAGTATGCCCTTTACTATTCTGGCCATTCTGGTACATGAATAAGAAAGATATTAAATTGTCAAGGCATTATGAATCCTGAGTTTTAAAGTCCAAAAGCTCTTCTTCAAGAATATTACACTTGATAAAAAAGTTTTTAAATAGCACAGGACCATGCACAGATTTCTGGGACATGCCACTAGAAATGTTCTTAGATGATATTGATCCATAAATTACAATTCTCTAGGTCTGGAAATTCCATTATTTCTGGATCCATTCAATTGCATCATAATCTAGCACATTTCTATGATTTCCACAAGAATAGTACAACAGACTATTAAATGTTTCACTTATTTGATCATTTTTTTTCTCTGATCTCTAGTTAAATATGCACACACACAATACACTTTTTTTTTAAATCATTTGTTTGGAATTTTTCCTAGTTGATTTATTTTATTGGGTTAAATTTAAATTTTCATTGTTTTTGTAACATGTAAAACAAAAATGAGACTGTTTGCTAAACTACTCTATATATTTGTGTGGAAGGCAAATTCTAGGCTTTTTTGACTGAACAAAAAAAAACAACAAAGTTAATTATGATATTCTAAAAATTAAAAAGGTTCATTGTCTTTTTTTCCAGAAGAATATAAGAAAACTGCAAACTATTACTGACTAAAGTTCCTCCTAATATAATCCAATTAATTATGAATTATTTCATTAAACTCTGAATGTTACTCAGATAATAATTTCAGGAAATACAAGGAAAAAGCAAAAAAAGCTTCCAGCATTTGGAGTGGATTTCTGATTCAAAATGATATGAGAACTTGTACAAGAGTTTCACAAATGCGCAGGTATGGATGAGTTTTAATTTATATCCCTGGAGGGTACAACCAGATCAATGAGATCACAGATCATTTAAGTACTTGAGTATTTCATTAAAAGTGCTAGGCTGAGAGATAACAGCTTGTCCATTTCTACTCCTCTACCAATTAGTAGAGTATTCAATTATATGAGTAATTTCCCTAACCATTTTTTGCCTTAATATTTTCATATTTAGAATACCTTTTCACCCACTTTATAGGTTAGAGCATAAAAATAAAAAAAGATAAAAAAAAAAAACCATGGTGAAGAAAAATATCAACATAAAGCAAGGAATGACTGGTAGTGGTAATGTTATTATTTTTTTCCAGGAAATGAGTCATTTCTCATAGAAAAGCCATTTACTGAAGTGCCCACAGGCTAACCCAACAATGGTCACAGCAATGAATTGGCATCTCTTAGTACTGGTGGCACCCTCGAAGCCAATCAATCATTTTTATTGGAAATAATGATTTCTGGATGACATCAACTTAAAATATCAGCACTGGGAATCACTTTCATTGTTATTATACAGAACCCATACTATCTTATATAAGATAGGTATACAATGTCCTAAAGTAGATATACTGAAAAACAATGTAGTTGGCTTGTTCTATATGCTCACTTCCAACTTGACCATTCCAACTATGTTGAATATTTAGACATCAATTTAAAGTAACAAATAATTTAAGTTACTGACTGACCTTACTGGTGGAAGTTAGTCAAAGAAATCCAAAAACTGAGTGCAAAGATAGCCTTCATTAGAATTTATACTATGGGTATGTTTTGATCTCATCTAATTAAGATGAAATTAAATCCAGTTAATCTAGTTACTAATTATTATGAGACATCTAGAAAACTGACAACAATTAGTGAAATATATTACTGTCAGTAGTCAGGGCCTATAAATACTGATGAAAATACAAAAACAATGGTGGAAAATCAAGGGTGGCTGAGAAAATAAATTAGGATATACATTTAACTATTTTTTTACTGATTCCATGAAGGTTAAATGTTTTTACAGAAACAGTCACATTTGGCAATGGCCTTGTGTGCTACTTCTAAGACAGTTTGAAATCAGAAGACATCTATTTATATAGTTATGTTACACATTCTCATTAGTTTCACCTTACATTTAGTTTTTTGTTTTGTTTTTTTTTAATCTAAGAAAATTCAAAATCATTACTTTGAACATGTTAAATATGATTATGGTAAAAATTTGAAAATAATGTATCCCTATGAAAATGTAGAATCTTGCTTAGAGATTAGATGTTCATTATCCAATCAAATCTCCTGTTTTTTCACTTCTAGGACATACAGAATTTAATAGGTTTACAACTTCCAGTTAAGGACATTTTCTCATGGACTCAAATTGCTTTCTAATATTATTACATAAGCCTATGCCTACTTAAAACAATTGATTAGACTGAGCATTGTACTAATGAGTCCAGAGTTGTAGATTTGATCACAAAGATGTAAACCTCTGATTTTTTTGACTATTCTATTCAACAAATGTAAAAATTTTAAATTTCTATCATGTGTACTATAATGGGCTCAGTATTATAATGTTTAAATGAAATATAGACCTAGGCCCCATGACAACAACTATTACTAATACTACTACCAGCATCAGAAGCAATAATATTCACATTATCTACCATTTTAATATTTTCAAAGTGTTTTATATATATATATACACATATATACATATATATATATATCATCTTATAAGATACCCATAACAATCTTATAGTATACTATTATTACCCCCATTTTACAGATCAGGAAAATAAACGTGAAGGAAGTTAATTGATTTTCCTGGAGTGAGACAGCTAATTATTATCTAAGGAAGGATTTGGACTCAGTTGTTGCTTACTTCAAGAGCAGCATCCTATCTACTGTAACATCTAACTGACTCACAAAACTTACTTCATGAAACTTAGTCAGGGGTTATGAAATTTACATAAATAGCTGTAATATACCAATTCAGGACACTCAACTATTTCTGATGAAAAAAAAATTGAACTTAGTAGAAAATGAAATACAGACAAGAATAAAGAGAAACCATGACATGTAAATTCATTTGATCAACTAGAGTAGTTGTATGATGATACAATGCTAATATAAGGTGAGAAGAATCTAGTATCTCTTTAGAACTTTAATGTTTTCAAAGGATATTGAGGAAAACAATTAAGACAAAGTAGAAGTCCTATTGGTTAACTTGATTTTATTTTGAAGGTTTAAATATGGAAAAGAAATGGGAAGATAAAAGGAGATATGGATTAGTTTAGAACAGAGAAAGAAGTGAGTAGAATTTGATATTTTTTGATTAGAGTATATCAGAGATATAAACAAAGTTGGATTAAGGGACAAGGGGAAAGGGCATAAGAAAAAAAATTTACTCTGATATGGACAAAGAAGACTTGAAGAAGAGGTAAAAGCAATAGCTTTGTCTTTTTCATATATTTTTTAAAACAGAAGAAAATAGAAGGAAGTCTAGAGAAACACAGCCAAGTAGAATAGTATTAAAAATAATATGCATATGTATTTGTGTATATAAAATGCATATACCCACTTACATTTGTTATTCAGTGATGGCTGACTCTTGTTTTCTTGGCAAAATATTGGAGTGTTTCGTCATTTCCTTGTCAAGTGGATTAAGGCAAACCTAGATTAAATGATTTGTCCAAAACCACAGGACTAGTGGGTATCTATGGCCAGATTTGAACTATACCTGACTCTAGACTCAGTGCTTTATTTACTGAGCCAGCCAATTGCCTCTATATATGCACATGCAAATACGTAAAAAGCATATATATTTAAAGGAAGTGGTATGAAATTAATTGTTCATATGGAATTATCTTTTTGTGATGTGCTGTACATATAGAAATGCTTATTTTAAAGTTGAGAATTTAAAACAATTTCATAAAAAGAAATGACTGTGCTTAATACAGGAAATCCTAGATTTACATTCAATGAGAGAAAGTGAAAAAGACAAAACTAGAAAAACAACATAAATAATGACTATAATAATGCAAATGGAAGGATAAAAACATGTAAAATAATTAATACTCAATGCCATGAAAATATTATGACCAAAATAGGCCTCAAAGAAAAGATATGAAAGTATATCCTCTCTTATCATGGGTAGAAGGACCATGGGTAAAAAAACACTCGATATAATGTTAGAGTAAATTTATATATGGATTAGTTTTGGTGAACTGTTCACTTCTTTCTTATTTATTATTATATGAGACAAGTCCCTGAGAATAGAAGAAGTAAATTAGTGAGAAATGTAAGTGACATTAGAAAAATAATTCATTAATTTTAATTAAAGAAAATATTTCAAGGCAGAGCCAAGATGGCGGAGTGAAAATGTGACTCTCTGCCTCTCCTCAGAACTTCTCTCAAATTAACAATAAAATAAGCCTCTGAACTGATCTTCAAATCAACGAATTAAGAAATATTTAGACACTGCTTTCTGAAGAACTTCATATCAGGTTTGTCTAACTCGGACAGAGAGATAAATAGAGGACTCCTGTGTAGGCCGGAAGTGAGGGTGGGACTCAGCTCAGCTCATCGTGGCAGAAATTCCAAACTCCAAACTCCAAATTCCAAACACCTGGAGTTTATCTGAGGCAATCGGGACACTCTGCCCTTATTGGGGGCAGGTGTTTTGGCAGACTTGCCTTGTTTAAGGAGTAATTCGGACTTAGTCCTAGCCCCCACTGGCCCAACAACTTAAGTTAATTTGCTGAAGTGCCCCAGGGCAAAGATCTTCAGCTGCCTTTCAGCCACCTTTTTTTTTTCCCTACCTTAAAGAGATATCCACTCTGTCTAAAAAAAAAATGAAGAAGCAAAAGAGAGCTCTCACCATAGACAGCTTTTATCAACACAAAGAAGTGATGACCCCAGATCCTGAGGTTCCTTTAGAGAAAATACCAGAAGAAGGTATTAAAGACCATCACTGATCACTTTTTCAAAAGGCCTTTCTGGAAGATTGCATAAAGAACCTCAAAAGAGAATTGGATGATAGATGGGAAAATAAACTGAAATCAGTGCAAGAAGGATACAATATCTTGCAAAAAGGATATGATGCCCTGCAAAAGAGATATGAAAAAGACACCAATTTACTGAAAAATAAAATTAGTGAAGTGGAAAAAGAGTGCAATGAACAAATTGGCCAGTTACAAAAGGAGCTTAAAAAGGTAACTGAAGAAATCAACACTTTAAAAATAAGAATTGAACAAATGCATGTGAATGACTCAATAAGACTTCATAAATCAGTCAAACAAAAACAAAAAAATGAAAAATTAGAAGAAAATATGAAATATCTCCTAGGAAAAACAACTGACTCAGGAAATAGATCTAGGAGAGACAATCTAAGGATTATTGGACTTCCTGAAAGCCATGATGAAAAAAAGAATCTAAACACTATCTTCCAGGAAATCCTGAAAGAAAACTGCCCTGAGATTGTAGAATCAAAGGGCAAAATCACCATTGAAAGAATTCACCGATCACCGCCTGAAAGAGACCCCAAAATTAAAACCCCAAGGAATATCGTGGCTAAATTTCAGGACTATAGCACTAAGGAACAGATTCTGCTTGCAGCCAGAAAGAAACAATTCAAATACCGAGGATCAATATTTAGAATTACACAGGATCTGTCAGCCTCCACACTGAAGGATTGAAGGGCCTCGAACCGGATATTCCGAACGGCAAAGGAACTTGGATTACAGCCAAGAATAACCTATCCAGCTAGAATGAGCATTATCCTCCAGGGAAGAAGATGGTCATTCAATGATATAGGTGAATTTCACATATTTCTAATGAAAAGACCGGATCTGAACAAAAAATTCCACGTCCAAACACAGAACTCAAGAGATGCATAAAAAGGTAAAAAGGAAAGGACTCTTGAGAACTTTATTTTTACTAGGGGGATACTTAAAGTTTGGGGGTATAATTAACTAGATATTACTTTGATAATATGAAAAAGAGAACTAGAGGAGGAAAGGTTGACATACTGGGGAAAAGAGGGAAAAAGTAGTAAAATAAGATTAAAAAAAAGGAGGTAAAACAAGGTAAAATCACTTGAAGAGGCAAAGAAAACCTAATATAATTGAGAGAAGGAGGGGAGGGAGATGAGCAATGTGTAAATCTTACTCTCATCAGGTTGGGCTTTAAAAGTGTATATCAGACATTTGATTTCACATAGAAACTTGTCTGTTGCTAGAGGGAAGTGGGAGGGAAAGGAGGAAAAGTAAGGGACGAACTAATAGAAGGGAAAATAGAAGAATCAGGGGAAAGGAGTAAAAACAGGGGGAGGGGATCTAAAGGGTGGAGTATTGTTTGGGGGAGGGGGTCATCAAAAGCAAAGTAATGAGGAGGGGGGAAGGGAGAGAAGGGAAAGGAAAGGGGAAAACATAACTTGGGTAAATAAGATGGCAGGAAATAAAGAATTAGTTATTCTAACTGTCAATGTGAATGGGATGAACTCTCCCATAAAGCAGAAGCAGATAGCAGACTGGATTAAAAACCAGAATCCCACAATATGTTGTCTACAAGAAACACATCTAAAACATAGTGACACATATAGGATGAAGGTAAATGGCTGGAGCAGAAAATATTATGCTTCAGGTGAACAAAAAAAAGCAAGGGTAGCAATCCTTATCTCAGATCAAGTAAAAGCCAAGATAGATCTAATCAAAAGAGATAAGGAAGGAAACTATATTTTATTAAAGGATACCATAGATAATGTAGCAATATCTATACTAAATATATACGCACCAAGTGCGATAGCATACAAATTCCTAGGGGAGAAATTAAGAGAGATGCAAGAAGAAATAGACAGCCAAACTATACTAGTGGGGAATCTCAACTTTGCTCTCTCAGAATTAGATAAATCAAACTACAAAATAAACAAGAAAGAAACTAGGGAGATAAACCAATTGTGAGAAAAGTTAGATATGATTGATCCATGGAGAAAGTTGAATGGAGACAGTAGGGAGTTTACTTTTTTCACAGCAGTCCATGGAACCTATACAAAAATAGACCATGTGTTAGGGCATAAAAACCTCAAAATCAAATGCCGAAAGGAAGAAATAGTAAATGCCTCCTTTTCAGATCATGATGCAATAAAAATCACATGCAATATAAGGCCAGGAGAAAATAAACCAAAAGTTAATTGGAAATTAAATAATCTAATCCTGAAGAATGAATGGGTGAAAGAGCAAATCATAGACACAATCAAATATTTCATCCAGGAGAATGACAATAAGGAGACAACATACCAAAATTTGTGGGATACGGCTAAAGCGGTTATAAGGGGCAATTTTATATCTCTAGATGCTTACTTGCATAAAATAGAGAAAGAAAACATCAACGAATTGGGCTTATTATTAAAAAAAAACTAGAAAAAGAACAAATTAAAAACCCTCAATTAAATACCAAATTGGAAATTCTAAAAATAAAAAGAGAAATTAATAAAATTGAAAATAAGAAAACTATTGAGTTAATGAATAAAACTAAGAGTTGGTTCTATGAAAAAACTAACAAAATAGATAAGCCTTTAGTTAATTTGATAAGAAAAAGGAAAGAGGAAAATCAAATTGTTAGTCTCAAGAATAATAAGGGAGAAATTTCCTCCAATGAAGAGGAAATTAGAGCAATAATTAGGAGTTACTTTGCCCAACTTTATGCCAGTAAGTTTGATAATCTAAATGAAATGGAGGAATATCTACAAAAATATAGATTACCCAGGTTAACAGAAGAGGATATAAACTATTTAAATAGCCCCATATTAGAAAAAGAAATAGAACAAGCTATTAACCAACTCCCTAAGAAAAAATCTCCAGGGCCAGATGGATTTACATGTGAATTCTACCAAACATTCAAAGAATAATTAATTCCAATACTATATAAACTATTTGAAAAAATAGGGACAGAAGGTATACTGCCAAATTCCTTCTATGAGACCGATATGGTGCTGATAGCTAAACCAGGTAGGGTGAAAACAGAGAAAGAAAACTATAGACTAATTTCTCTAATGAATATTGATGCAAAAATTTTAAATAAGATTTTAGCAATGAGATTACAGAAAGTCATCCCCAGGATAGTACACTATGACCAAGTAGGATTTATACCAGGAATGCAGGGCTGGTTCAATATTAGGAAAACTATCAGCATAATTAATTATATTAATAACCAAATTAAAAAATATATGATTATCTCAATAGATGCAGAAAAAGCCTTTGATAAAATCCAACACCCTTTCCTATTAAAAACACTAGAGAGTATAGGAATAAATGGGCTTTTCCTTAAAATGATCAGTAGCATCTATTTAAAACCATCAACAAGCATCATATGTAATGGAGACAAACTAAAACCATTCCCAATAAGATCAGGAGTGAAACAAGGCTGCCCACTGTCACCATTACTATTCAATATTGTATTAGAAATGTTAGCTTTAGCAATAAGAGAAGAAAAAGAGATAAAAGGAATCAGAGTAGGTAATGAAGAAACCAAATTATCACTCTTTGCAGATGACATGATGGTATAGTTAGAGAACCCTAGAGACTCAACTAAAAAACTACTAGAAACAATTCACAACTTTAGCAAAGTGGCAGGATTCAAAATTAATCCACATAAATCATCAGCATTTTTATATATTACCAACAAAGTTCAGCAGCAAGAGATACAAAAAAATTCCATTCCAAATAGCAGATGATAGAATAAAATATTTGGGAATCTATCTGCCAAGGAAAAGTCAGAAACTATATGAACTAAACTACAAAACACTTTCCACACAAATAAAATCAGACCTAATCAATTGGAAAAAATATTAAGTACTCATGGGTAGGCAGAGGGAACATAATAAAAATGACAATACTACCCAAACTAATCTACTTATTTAGTGCCATACCAATCAAACTCCCAAGAAAATATTTTACAGATCTAGAAAAAATAGTAGCAAAGTTCATTAGGAAGAACAAAAGGTCAAGGATTTCAAGGGGATTAATGAAAAAAAAGGCAGATGAAGGTGGCCTCGCTGTACCAGATCTAAAACTATATTATAAAGCAGCAGTCATCAAAACCGTTTGGTACTGGCTAAGAAATAGAGCAGTCGATCAGTTGCACAGGATAGGTTATCAGGACAACCTAGCCAATAACCTTAACAATCTAGTGTTTGATAAACCCAAAGACCCCAGCTTTTAGGATAAATACTCACTATTCGGCAAAAACTGCTGGGAAAATTTGAAACACTTGTGGAAGAAATTAGGGCTTGACCCATACCTAACACCACATACCAAGATAAGATCTCAATGGGTTCATGATCTAGATTTAAAGAGGGACTTTGTAAGCAAGTTAGAGGAACGTAATATAGTTTATCTCTCAGACCTGTGGAGATGGAATAAATTTATGTCCAAAGAAGTCCTGGAACTCCTAATTGAACACCAGATGGATAATTTTTATTATATTAAGTTAAAAAGTTTCTGTACAAATAAAACTAATGCAGACAAGATTAGGAGGGAAGCATCAAATTGGGAAATCATCTTTACGTTTAATGGTTCTGATAAAGGCCTCATTTCTAAAATATATAGAGAATTGTCTCATATTTATAAGAATTCAAGCCACTCTTCAATAGATAAGTGGTCAAGGGATATGAACAGACAATTTTCAGATGATGAAATTAAAACCATCTCTAGTAATAAAAAGTTGCTCCAAATCACTATTGATCAGAGAAATGCAAATAAAGACAACTCTGAGGTACCACTACACACCTGTCAGATTGGCTAAAATGACAGGAAAAGATAATGATGAATGTTGGAGGGGATGTGGGAAAACTGGGACACTGATACATTGTTGGTGGAACTCTGAACGGATCCAACCATTGTGGAGAGCAATTTGGAGCTACGCTCAAAAAGTTGTCAAACTGTGCATACCCTTTGACCCAGCGGTGTTTCTACTGGGCCTATATCCCAAAGAGATCTTAGAGGAGGGAAAGGGACCCACATGTGCAAGAATGTTTGTGGCAGCCCTTTTTGTAGTGGCTAGAAACTGGAAACTGAAGGGATGCCCATCAATTGGAGAGTGGCTGAATAAATTATGGTATATGAATGTTATGGAATATTATTTTTCTGTAAGAAACGACCAGCAGGACGATTTCAG
>JAJPUD010001967.1:281307-304394 GCA_023553655.1 Myrmecobius fasciatus
GTTCCTCTAATTTGCTTACAATATCACTCTTTATATTTAGATCATGAACCCATTTAGATCTTATCTTGGTATGTGGTGTTAGGTATGGGTCATGCCCTAATTTCTTCCACACTAGTTTCCAATTTTCCCAGCAGTTTTTGCCGAATAGTGAGTATTTATCCCAAAAGCTGAGGTCTTTGGGTTTGTCAAACACTAAATTGTTAAGGTTATTTCCTAGATTGTCCTGATAACCTATCCTGTGCCACTGATCGACTGCTCTATTTCTTAGCCAGTACCAAACGGTTTTGATGACCGCTGCTTTATAATATAGTTTTAGATCTGGTACAGCAAGGCCACCTTCATCTGCCTTTTTTTTCATTAATCCCCTTGAAATCCTTGACCTTTTGTTCTTCCAAATGAACTTTGCTACTATTTTTCCTAGATCTGTAAAATAATTTCTTGGGAGTTTGATTGGTATGGCACTAAATAAATAGATTAGTTTGGGTAGTATTGTCATTTGCTCGGCCTACCCACGAGCACTTAATGTTTTTCCAATTGATTAGATCTGATTTTATTTGTGTGGAAAGTGTTTTGTAGTTTAGTTCGTATAGTTTCTGACCTTTCCTTGGCAGATAGATTCCCAAATATTTTATCCTATCATCTACTATTTGGAATGGAATTTCTTTTTGTATCTCTTGCTGCTGAACTTTGTTGGTAATATATAAAAATGCTGATGATTTATGTGGATTAATTTTGAATCCTGCCACTTTGCTAAAGTTGTGAATTGTTTCTAGTAGTTTTTTAGTTGAGTCTTTAGGGTTCTCTAAGTACACCATCATGTCATCTGCAAAGAGTGATAATTTGGTTTCTTCATTACCTACTCTGATTCCTTTTATCTCTTTTTCTTCTCTTATGCTAAAGCTAACATTTATAATGCAATATTAAATAGTAATGGTGACAGTGGGCAGCCTTGTTTCATTCCTGGTCTTACTGGGAATGGTTTTAGTTTGTCTCCATTACATATGATGCTTGCTGATGGTTTTAAATAGATGCTACTGATCATTTTAAGGAAAAGCCCATTTATTCCTATACTCTCTAGTGCTTTTAATAGGAAAGGGTGTTGGATTTTATCAAAGGCTTTTTCTGCATCTATTGAGATAATCATATGGTTTTTGTTAATTTGGTTATTAATATAATTAATTATGCTGATAGTTTTCCTAATACTGAACCAGCCCTGCATCCCTGGTATAAATCCTACTTGGTCATAGTGTACTATCCTGGGGATGACTTTCTGTCATCTCATTGCTAATATCTTATTTAAAATTTTTGCATCAATATTCATTAGGGAAATTAGTCTATAATTTTCTTTCTCTGTTTTCACCCTACCTGGTTTAGCTATCAGCACCATATCGGTCTCATAGAAGGAATTTGACAGTATACCTTCTGTCCCTATTTTTTCAAATAGTTTATATAGTATTGGAATTAATTGTTCTTTGAATGTTTGGTAGAATTCACATGTAAATCCATCTGGCCCTGGAGATTTTTTCTTAGGGAGTTGGTTAATAGCTTGTTCTATTTCTTTTTCTAATATGGGACTATTTAAATAGTTTATATCCTCTTCTGTTAACCTGGGTAATCTATATTTTTGTAGATATTCCTCCATTTCATTTAGATTATCAAACTCACTGGCATAAAGTTGGGCAAAGTGACTCCTAATTATTGCTCTAATTTCCTCTTCATTGGAGGAAAGTTCTCCCTTATCATTCTTGAGACTAACAATTTGACTTTCCTCTTTCCTTTTTCTTATCAAATTAACTAAAGGCTTAACTATTTTGTTGGTTTTTTGGTAGACCCAACTCTTAGTTTTATTTATTAATTCAATAGTTTTCTTATTTTCGATTTTATTAATTTCTCCTTTTACTTTTAGAATTTCCAATTTGGTATTTAATTGAGGGTTTTTAATTTGTTCTTTTTCTAGTTTTTTTAATAATAAGCCCAATTCATTGATCTTTTCTTTCTCTATTTTATGCAAGTAAGCATCTAGAGATATAAAATTGCCCCTTATAACAGCTTTGGCCGTATCCCACAAATTTTGGTATGTTGTCTCCTTATTGTCATTCTCCTGGATGAAATTATTGTTTGTGTCTATGATTTGCTCTTTTACCCATTCATTCTTCAGGAGTAGATTATTTAATTTCGAATTAACTTTTGGCCTATTTTCTCCTGGCCTTATATTGCATGTGATTTTTATTGCATCATGATCTGAAAAAGATGCATTTACTATTTCTGCCTTTCTGTATTTGATTTTGAGGTTTTTATGCCCTAACACATGGTTAATTTTTGTATAAGTTCCATGGACTGCTGAGAGAAAAGTAAACTCCCTACTGTCTTCATTCAATTTTCTCCATAGAGCTATCATACCTAACTTTTCTAACAATTGGTTTATCTCCCTAGTTTCTTTCTTGTTTATTTTGTGGTTTGATTTATCTAATTCTGAGAGAGCAAAGTTGAGATCCCCCACTAGTACAGTTTGGCTATCTATTTCTTCTTGCACCTCTCTTAATTTCTCCCCTAGGAATTTGGATGCTATTGCACTTGGTGCATATATATTTAGTATTGACATTTCTACATTATCTATGGTATCCTTTAATACAATATAGTTTCCTTCCTTATCTCTTTTGATTAGATCTATCTTGGCTTTTACTTGATCTGAGATAAGGATTGGACCCCTGCTTTTTTTTTGTTCACCTGAAGCATAATATGTTCTGCTCCAGCCTTTTACCTTCATCCTATATGTGTCACTATGTTTTAGATGTGTTTCTTGTAGACAACATATTGTGGGATTCTGGTTTTTAATCCAGTCTGCTATCTGCTCCCGCTTTGTGGGAGAGTTCATCCCATTCACATTCACAGTTAGAATAACTAATTCTTTATTTCCTGCCATCTTATTTACCCAAGTTATGTTTTTTCCTTTCCTTTCCCCTTTCTCCCTTCCCCCTCCTCAGTACTTTGCTTTTGATGACCCCCTCCCCCAAACAATCCATCACCTTTTACATCCCCTCCCCCTTTTTTTACTCCTTTCCCCTGATTCTTCTATTTTCCATTCTATTAGTTTATCCTTTTCTTTTCCTCCTTTCCCTCCCACTTCCTTCTAGCAACAGACAAGTTTCTATGTGAAATCAAGTGTCTGATATACACTTTTAGAGCCCAACCTGATGAGAGTAAGATTTATACAATGCTCATCTCCCTCCCCTCTTTCTCTCAATTATATTAGGTTTTCTTTGCCTCTTCAAGAGATTTTACCTTGTTTTTACCTCCCTTTTTTTTTTTTTTTTGCTTTTTGCTGAGGCAATTGTGGTTAAGTGACTTGCCCAGGGTCACACAGCTAGGAAGTGTCTGAGACCAGATTTGAACTCAGGTCCTCCTGACTTCAGGGCTGGTGCTCTAACCACTGCGCCACCTAGCTGCCCCGACCTCCTTTTTTTTTAGATCTTATTTTACCACTTTTTCCCTCTTTTCCCCAGTATGACAACCTTTACCCCTCTAGTCCTCTTTTTCATATTATCAAAGTAATATCTAGTTAATTATACCCCCAAACTTTAAGTATCCCCATAGTAGAAATAAAGTTCTCGAATCCTTTCCTTTTTACCTTTTTATGCATCTCTTGAGTTCTGTGTTTGGATGTCGAATTTTTTGTTCAGATCTGGTCTTTTCATTAGAAATAGGTGAAATTCACCTATATCATTGAATAACCATCTTCTTCCCTGGAGGATAATGCTCATTCTAGCTGGATAGGTTATTCTTGGCTATAATCCAATTCCTTTGCTGTTCGGAATATCTGGTTCGAGGCCCTTCGACCCTTCAATGTGGAGGCTGATAGATCGTGTGTGATTCCAATTATTGATCCTCCATCCTAAGATCCACTATCCTAAGATAGTGTTTAGATTCTTTTTTTCATCATGGCTTTCAGGAAGTCCAATAATCCTTAGATTGTCTCTCCTAGATCTATTTTCCAGGTCAGTTGTTTTTCCTAGGAGATATTTCATATTTTCTTCTAATTTTTCATTTTTTTGTTTTTGTTTGACTGATTCTTGAAGTCTTATTGAGTCATTCACTTGCATTTGTTCAATTCTTATTTTTAAAGTGTTGTTTTCTTCAGTTACCTTTTTAAGGTCCTTTTGTAACTGGCCAATTGAATTTTTTTGTTCATTGCACTCTTTTTCCACTTCACTAATTTTATTTTTCAATAAATTGGTGTCTTTTTCATATCTCTTTTGCAGGGCATCATATCCTTCTTGCACTGATTTCAGTTTATTTTCCCATTTATCCTCCAGGTCTCTTATGAGGTTCTTTATGCAATCTTCCAGAAAGGCCTTTTGAAAAAGGGACCAGTGATGGTCCTTAATAACTTCCTCTTGAGTTTTGTCTAAAGGAACCTCAGGATCTGGCGTCAGCCTGTCTTTCTCTCGAATAGAAGCTGTCTATGGTGAGAGCTCTCTATTGCTTCTTCATTTTTTTTTAGACAGTGTGGATGTCTCTTTAAGGTAGGGAAAAAACGTCAGCTGAAGTTCTTTGCCCTGGGGCAATTCAGCGAATTAACTTAAGGTGCTGGGCTGGTGGGGGCTAGGACTAAGCCCGAATTACTCCTTAAACAAGGCAAGTCTGCCAGAACACCTGCCCCCAATCAGGGCAGAGTGTCCCGAGTGCCTCAGATAAACTCCAGGTATTTGGAGTTTGGAGTTTCTGCCACTATGAGCTGAGTCGACCCTCACTTCTGGCCTACACCACTGTTCATCCCTCTGTCCGAGTTAGACAAACCTGATGTGAAGTTCTTCAGAGATATCAGTAAGCAGTGTCCACATATTTCTGGATTCGTTGACTTGAAGATCAGTTCAGAGGCTTATTTTATTGTTGGTTTGAGAGAAGATCGGAGGAGGACGCAGAGAGTCACGTTTTCACTCAGCCTCTAGGCTCCACCCCCTCAATTCCGAGAACCAAGTTTTAAAGCCAGTATATTGAAGGAGTAAGAAAGGAAAAGATTAATCTGAAATCAAGTTTGTTGTCTATGAATCAGATATTTCATATAGCACTGTGAGAGGGGTACTATCATTAGAGTAGGGTATTAGTGAGTAGCTGGGTTGAGGAAGATGGGAATTAGAAATCAGAAAGTATGGGATGGAGCATGTCATTTGAATGAGGATTACTGGTACTCAGACTTATTGGGAAGGGTATTACCAAGAGTGAGTTCAACCTCAAGGAAAGAGTTTAGGTAGATTTTCATTGTCTATAAGGGTTTGGTTTTGGATCAGAATTTCTTCTGGGTCTTAGTTAGTGAAGACAAGGGAATAAATATTTGAAACTGTTACTTTCCTTTCCACAAGGCACAAGAGAAGCTTAAGACCTGATTTAACAATGTTTCTTTTCCTTGGTTGGGAGATTGGAGCCCAGACAAGATGCAGTACTTTGCCTTGGTTCATGAAATGTCCATATTGTTGATTGCAAAGATCAATGAAAAATAATAGGCACAACAGTTTTCTTCCTTTAGCTATTAGTCAAAACCAACATAACCAGTATTATACATGACGATCTTACACTGCAGTATGTCCAGCACATAGGCTGTATAAGAGGTGGAGAACCAAACCCTAATAAATGCATGTACTGATTCATATGCCAAAGAGAGAGACAGAGATGAGTTAAATAAATCATAATAGATTTCTATTTTCATCTCCATGTTTTAGGAAGGATATAGAAAATGTGAAAATATTAATCAAGGATTGAAATAAGAAAATCTAAATGAGTTGAGATAATCTATCAAAGATCATGGCACTATTGATTTAGATTTAAATGGGACAATGAAGGACATCTACTTCTTTATTTTATAGGTAAGAAAAATAGAAAGCTTGCACAACATATCCAAAGTTACAGAGGTAGTTTTATATTTTTTGTAAGTATATATGTATGTTTATGTGTACATGTGTGTATATACACATAAATATAGATACATACATTATAGATGCACAATTATGTATGTATACCTATGTCTATATATCTGAGGCAGACTTAGTGACACAATTCTTCCCACAGAGACAAGTTCTCCCCACTGAGACAAAATGGACTAAATTAGGATTTGAAGACTTTCCTCTTAGTCATTTTGTTACGTCTAAATCTATAATCTCATCATTCTTGTTCAGGCCTTTTCCTGATGTCTGACTATTCATGACTTCATTTGGGGCTTTCTTGGAAAATATACTGGAATGGTATGTAATTTCCTTCTCTAGCTCATTTTACAGATGAGAAAACTGAGGTAAATAAAATTAAATGGCTAGCATTGGGTCACAGAGCTAAAAAGTGTCTGAGATTGCTTTTGAATTCAGTTTTTTCTAACACCAAGCCTGGACACACTATCCACTACATCACCTACCTCCATTATAATTACACCATTAGGAATTCCGTATTACAGGGAACTCTAGTGGGGTAGTTCCTTAGCTGATGGCAATTGATGTATTGATTTATAAATAATATATTGCTATAAATATAAAAGCTACAACTTATACCTTGTCAAAGCAACTTGTTACATTCCATGTCAGCATATCTTGATGTTAAGTGATTTATCTAAGACCATAGTGTCAGAATATATCAGAGGGAAGATTTAAATTGAGATATTCCTGACCCCAAGGCTATCCCTGCACCTACTATACCACAGGGTCACTCTTCTAGATTAGTAGAACCTGCCAAAACATGTTCTTTTGGAATCATGTTCAGCAACCATCACTCCATGATAGGACGCCAAAGCAAAACTTCACTGGCTATGATCAACATTCCCCAAATTCATACATCCTCTTTAGTGAATTTTCCAGATGTTCTAGATAAATACAACTCTTTATATGGTCAAAGACTCTTTATGCTGGAAAGGATTTTGGATGTCTTTATAACATTTCTCTACCCATTTCATGTATACCATCACAATAAAATAATCAGAAAGAACAAATGAAACAGGAGATGAATAGCCAAACAAAATCAGGGAAAGGTTAAAACTCAAAGCAACAACATATAAGAGTTAAAGGTCAGATGCTAAGTCATTTTTTAAATATATCAAGAAACAAAATGCCAGCCTAGGGTTTCATTCTTCTTTAAGAATCAGAAAGGATTATTTGTTGATAGAAGTTAAAAATATTGTTACAAATTTAAATGAATTGAAATAGATGGCTTCAAAGGTCTGTTCTTACTTTGGGTTTCTAATTTTATTGAATTCAATGTTTTCAAAATTGAAGGGAGACAGATGTAAAAAATATACATTTTCATAAAGAAAAAATTTAGAAAAATTCAGACATCAAAAAAGAATTAAAGACCAAAAATTGGCTAATTTCACAATTTCAGAAACATATTATATAAATCCCCCCAAATTAATGATAGATCAAGAACTAATGCATTATATTAACAATTTATGTAGGCACTGGATAATTTTTGCAGAAGTAAAGCAATAGTCATTATTCCTAACAAACAATAGCATTAGGCTATTATAGTGCCTAACAATTTTTATGTGGCATCTAATATTTTCTGTGCAATTTTAATTTGAATTTTAGAAATGCAATCTACTTTTGATTTACTTATGAACTTTTGAGTTGTTTGATTATAGTATTCTAAAAGGAAGGCATCAATAAGTTGATCACACACACACACAAAAGAGGTACAGGTCTTTCCAAGAAAAAAAAAAAGCCCTTCTCTGGGCTTTTAATTATCTTTATGCACTTGACACTGGGTTTTATTCCTAGGATTTTCTAGGAAAAGGAAAAAAAATGACAAACAACTGAGAAGGTTTACTGGAAAAACCAAGTTTCTACTGTTCCCTTATATATCCTAAGTACAAATGTAGGAGATTACATGATTCCATGTAATCAATGAATTATTAGTCTTGGAAGTCTTTGAATCTTTCTAGTGGATCCTTTATGATCTAACCTTTAACTGTTGAATTACTATATGTGGTTTGAATTTCACCTAAGGCACAAAACCAATACATTCTGGAGTAATTTGTCCTTTGTTTCTGTCTTGCCCACCCTTCTTCTCTAAAAAGCTCAAGTATTAATCTGGTTCCTTAACTTTGGAATAGTTTGCCAGATCTTAGCCCAAATATATCAAGCCATAGTAGCAAATGAATAATGAAAACCTCATCAAATGCCAAAACTATTAAATGAGGACTGAGAATAAGAGGCTATAGTTTGAATTATAAGACAGAAACCATTTCCTTGGCATAAGGAAAATGACTGGGCATGTTTCATTCAATTAAAAACTGGATGAATTTAAAGGTGATTAAAGCAAATCCAACCAGCAAACTTAATTAGCAAAAAAAAGTTACAGAAAAGCAAGTTGAATTGTTTCCTACATTATGAGAAACTTATCAAAACCATTAAGAAAACTATTTAGATACTAGCATGTCAATACTTTAATAAGATAATAAATACTCTTTAAAATTTGGTTATTGAGTATTTATTTGTCAAAGAAGATATCATGGGCATGCTATTACTAAGGAATCTAATAAAAGTAAAATTTCAATGCTATACTCAAACTTACTTCCCCCAAGATACAAAGATATGGGTATCTGAGTGACAACTTTTCTTGAAGAGATCGAAGACTGAGATATTTTCCATATAATTTCACTATCCATGAAATTGAAGTATTAGTAACCTGAATGTAGAAAAGTAATTCTTATCTCTTCTTTACTTCATATCATAGTAGATAAAAAATAATAGAGAGATAGTATGGCATAGAAGATAAAAGGCAGGCACATTTAAAGTGTTGGGTATTAAGTCAAAAGAAGCCAAGTTCAAATACAGTCTCTGAAATTCAATAGTCATGTGATCTGAGAGAGTCCCTCATCTTTTTGTAGCTCAAACTCCCTAGGTTTTATTTAATAAATCATGGAGAATTGGGCTGTGTCCAATTAGAGGGAGTTATTGTGTCAGTTTTAATTACCCAGGCATTTAAAAAGAGAACAAGATTTTTATGTTAACAATTTGTTAGATTTTTAGAATCACCAAAATTGCAAATATATAAATTCTGTTCAGTCATTTCATATATTCTTAAGGGCCATTATGGAAATATTTTATCTAATATATGATCCCATGCTTTTTCTCTGCCTTTTTAGAGGTGGCCAAAGTCTCTAGAGATTATATAAGTTTATAGGATTTTTAAAAATTCTGACAGCAAAAAAGGAAAAAAAAACAGAATGTAAGAATCTACATTTACCATTAAATAAAATACTGCATACCTCCCTGCTTGAGTGTGAGAACAATGTTTGGTTAAATCAAGGATTGATGAAATTTATTTCAAACAAATCTTTAATGACTTAAACAAGCACATTCATGCATGTAGGTGTGCAAATACACACATACACACACACACACACACACACAGAAACACACACTGATCAGATTTGAAGATCATTAAATCACAGGTTTTTGAGCCAGAATGGAGAACAAAGGTCATTTAGTCCAACACTGTCATTGTACAGATAAAGAAATAAGTCTAAAGAGACAAAATAATTTGGTTGAGATCACACAGATAGTAATTAAATTTTAATCTAGATTCTCTGATTTCATATACCACATATATATACTCAATTTTACTGCACTGCCTTTGAAATCCTTAATTGTCATAGCACTTCACAATTCCCCATCTCCCTCGTCTCTCTCTTTTTATAATCTTGGTCTCAGTCCTTACTACTTTTTAAAAATGGTCTCTAATGAATTCATAATATCCAAATACAATGGCTGTTTTTCATATCTCTTATCTATTTTGACTTCTCTACCACTTACCACTGTTGATCATCATCCTTTCTTTATAACCTCTCCTCACTTTTCATAACATTTCATTAAACTAGTTTTCTTTTCATCTCGCTGACTATTCTTTTTCTTTCTTCTGCATCTTAATATAATCAATCACCAATGCTCTATTTTTGGTTTTCTTCTTCATACATTTTTCTGTCTATTGCATTTATTACTATGGCCATAATTACCACTACATAAAGGACTTATTAATCTATAATTTTAGTCTTGATTTTCTCTCCAGCTTCAGAGGGACAGATGAGCATTTCCAACTTCCTCCTTGATATTCTTATCTGAATATCTCACTACCAACTCAAATTCAAATTATCTTTCAACAAAATGACCATTTTCTATTTACAATTTGATTTTGATATTGGAATTAAAATTCTAGAAAAAGACTGTTTAGGTATTTTTACTAATTTTTGGAAAAATACTCATTTGGAATCTGATCAATTATTACATTGTGTCCTATATCAAAAACTCATACCTTCAAATCCAGAGTTGAGAAACTCTATACTGGTTATGTTAAAAATCCTCTACTAGTGAATTACAAGTATTTTCAGCAAAAAGTAATTATATATAGAAAAGAGGAGAAAATGAATTTTATAAAAACTATGGCAATTCAAGTCATCTTTGAACTATTCTTCATGACTTGCTTCCAAAATGTATTCTAGTGTATTTTGTATACTTGTCCCTTCTAATGGCATATATACCTTTTACCTTTAGAAGTCATAATCTATTAATTCTATAATGCACTTTTGTCTGAAATCCTTTTAATTTTTCTATATCACTTATAGATATTTCTCAATATCATGTAATTTTATTCTTAAACTTATTTTAAGTCTCCAGAGTATTATAGATGATACATATATGTTCATAGAGTAATGAGACAGTTTCACATGATTTGTGGAAATCAATGTAATTACTTTTAAATCACATTTCCTATCTCTATTGCATTTCCCATGAAATCTCTCTAGTCTTACTTAATGCATGTATGTGTATATGTATATGTATATATGTATATGCATATACCACTTGGTATGTTTATGGGAACTAGAGATACCATGTTTAGCTACACTTAGAGACTCAAGTGGACTAATAATCTTGACACTTTGCACAATTCCTCTACAAGTGACCTTTATGTCCCCACACTTTGGAATTTCATGTAATTCTTGTGTATTTACTTGCAAAAAATACTACATAATGTTCATCTATCAGGAAGTTTTTCTCTAGTCTATGTAATATTTAAAAAGGACCAATGCATATCTTTTAATGTCTGTCTCAATTCTCCAATTTCTCTACATGAGCAGTCCACATTCCTCCCCAGTCCTTTGAGCCCTTGATTTTGTTTATGTTATTTCTCCCACACAAAACATCACTATCAAAATGATCCATTTTGATTTTTATTTTGTACACATGCAATTTTGATTCTTCTTACTTAGTGGTATTCTATTGCATATGTTCTGCAAACTATATTTTTCAAATGTACATATGTATATAATCATGTTCCAAAGTTCTGCATATAGACATGTTTATATAATCATACAATATAGTTATATATATATATATATATAGTATGTACACACATATCTATATCTATACATATATATCTATATGTGTGAATGTATAGGTGCATATGTCTGCCATTTTGGTGACACTAGGTATTCTAAGACTATGTCAAAGGAGAAGATAACAAGTTCAGAAAGCCTAAATGAAGAATATCAAGTGGGGATCAATGTAAATAAGTTCAGAAGACTTTTCTTCTAACTGCTAGTGCATTCCTGTCCATAGGAACCTACCATTTAAATTGCATTTATTTAATATGAATCTAGTAACTTACCTAATGACTCTACCAGTAAAAAGTGAAATCCTTGAGAGCAAGGGCAGTGTTTTTTAATTTTCCTTTGCCTCTCCAATGCTTAGTAAAATGGCTGTCTTGAACATAGCAAGCATTCAATTAAATGGTTTTTTATATGAGTTGATTTGGTTAGATATTTGGACATTAGGAAATTAATATTTTTGGTCAAAAAAAGTTCATGAAACCATCCACTACAACATAGAGTAGTTGAAACCTAAACCAATGAATAAAATACCCAGAAAGATAAAAGAATTAAATTTGTGATGTGGATTTATAGAATTTTATGGTATTTTATGGGACAAAATGGATAGTTAGTTGGAACAGTCTGAAAGACTAATTTTCCTGAGTTCAAATCTGGCTTCACACTTTAAGTAGCTATGTGACCCTAGGCAAGCCACTTAATCCTTTTTTTTTTGCCTCAGCTTCTTTATCTGTTAAATGAGCTGATGAATGAAATGGCAAAGTTACTCCAGTAACTTTGCAAAGAAAATCCCAAAAGGGATCATGAAAAGGGCATGACTGAAAACAACTGCATAACAACAACATGAGGATAAAAGAATCTAGATTTATTATTTCTTCATTTGTGAAAAGTTGGGGGAATTCAATATAGAAACATCTTCCACTGATGTAAATTAATAGCTCATCTGTAGTACTCTTGTACTCTTACAAATTTTATATAGTTCTTCATATATTTTAGAAATGAAACCTTTATCAGAAATACTGGCTGTAAAGATTTTTTCTCAGCTTTGTACTTCCCTTTTAAATCTTATTTCTGTTGTTTTTGTTTGTGCAAAACCTTTTTAATTTAATGAAATCAAAGTTTTCCATTTTGCACTTTTTAATGTTGTCTAATCTTTTGGTCATAAATTCCTTCTCCCAACATCTGATAGATACATTATCCCTTGCTCTCTCTAATTTGTTTAATGTATCACCCTTTATGACCAAATCATATACTCATTTTGACCTTAATTTGGTATGGGATATGAGAGCTTCTGACATATTATTTTCTAGTTTTCCCAACAATTTTTGTGAAATAGTGAGTTTTTACCCCAGAAGCTGGAGTTTGGGGGATTATCCATTACTAGATTACTATAGATCTTGATGTTTGTGTTGTATGTGTCTAATCTATTCCACTGATCCAACACTCTATTTCTTAGTTGGTACCAAATGGTTTTGATGACTGCTGCTTTATAATATAATTTTAGGTCTGGTACTGCTAAGTCACCATCCATTGTATTTTTTTTCATTAATTTCCTTGACATTCTTAATCTTTTGTTCTTTCAGATGTATTTTGTTTTTATTTCTTCTAGTTATCTAAAATAATTTTTGACAATTTGGTTGGCACGAAACTAAATAAGTAAACCAATTTAAGCAGAATTGATATTTTGATTATATTAGCTTAGTCTACCCATGAGCAATTGATATTTTTCCAATTGTTTAAATCTGAATTTATTTGTGTGAGAATTGTGTTCATAAAGTTCCTGGGTTTGTCTTGGTAGGTAGATTCCCAAATATTTTGTCTACAACTATTTTAAATGGAATTTCTCTTGCTGTTGGCTCTAAGATCTCTTGCAAGTAATAGTTTATGAAGCCACAGCACATTTGTTCAGATCTGTACACTACAATTTAAGACCCTACAACCTAATCTGGATACTACATTGATACCCATGATGGGATAAGACATTAAATTTATGTCACAGAAATAAATTGAGCTGGAGAAGTCAAGTCTTGGAGATATATACTAGTAGTTGTTAAGTATTGGAAAGACTAGAGTGATGAAACTTATTCTGTTAGACCTCAGAGAACAAAACAAAGAGAGAATAAAAACCACCTAGAGACATCTTTAAGCTTGATATCAGGAAAAATTCTTTAAATTTCAAGGTCTCCTTAATAGCTGGATGTGTCCAGAGATTGTAGGTTGCCTTTATTTAGAGATGTTCAAGTACAGTTATTTTTTTGTAAGATGTTACAGCATGGGTTTCTTTCTGATGTGAATTGAAGCTGAAGCAAGTTTCAGCTCTCAAATTCCATAATTATGTGAATGTGTTAAATATCTTCATGTCAACTTTGTGGATTACTACAAACTAATTTTTGACTTTAACAAGAAGGTAAGATCTATTTTGGCTAAAAAAACCCAACAATATATTACCATTTGTCACCAGGAATATCTTTCCTTTTCACAAAGAAATAAAAATGAATTAACCATTATTTCAAAATTTTATTTCAGTAGTAAAAGTGAGGATATTCTGCTAGACTTTCAGTTCTTCATTAGTGCACCCAAAGAACAGAAGAGAAATGGGCAGATACTATGCTTGTGCAATCTGCTCTTTCATTTTTCAGATATTTGCCAATTCTCTTCACATGTTAAGGCTTTATAATTGGTATCATGCCTTCCATCAGCTGAGTTAGATAGACTTTGTAAGAGATGTTAGCATCAGTTCAACTTCTGATTCATGAATTCTTTTTACACATGTCAATTGCTTTTGAGATCATATGAGTTTTTTTTTCCTGTTTTATGAGATTTTCTGTATTGTGCACTATCCTGAGAGAAATTCCTTTTTAATAGTTTCATTACTTTCTCTATTGGCATAACTATTTCTTTCCAAAAATGATGTTGGTTTATTTTTTTCTTCTAATTTCTTTCAGGAAAAAAATCTATAGCCTTATCTTTTAATTCTTGTCACTTTGTGGCCAAGTGTCTGGGAAGTGGTGATGGCTTTATTGATTTGGTTACAAGCACAAAACAGCAGACAGAGTGATTCTGGAGATGTTGCAGTGTTGATGAATGGAAATCTCTGTATGCTATCATCCGAGAATGAAATGGAACTTACTAGAAACATAGGTTTCAGGATTCTTTGTAAGAAATAGTATAAAAATTAAAAAAAAACTTTTAAAAGAAAAAAAAAGGAAAAAAAAACTTTTTTTTTTTACTGCTGATGGTAATGACTTGTTTTCTTATACACATCCTCAATTTTTGTTAACTTCAATTCACAATAAAGCTCATGCTTCTAATCACTGGATTGAACTAAAATGATTTGATGCTTGCTAAAGTAAGATACACATGTTCCTTTGAAATGATATTGTTTCTCTTTCAGTTCTAAAATGATATAATTTGAAAGAGGTAGAATGACAGTGAATAGAAAGCTGGCTTAAAAGTAAAAAAGAGTTGGATTCTAGTCTTGCTTCTAACATATGCTGAATGCATGTCTAGAGTGAATCACTTAATTTCTCAATGCCCACGCAACTCCATTAAATTGTAAATTGTAGAAAAGTTGCTGAGGTATATTAATAAAATGCACCCTGCTTTGAGAAGCTCCTTACAGCAATAAAATCATAGATTGGGCAAAAAACATAATTTGGAAGCAAAAAGCTCAAGGATAGAATGCAAAACCAAGCTAAACTCTGTACATTACTAACTACATTTTTATGGATACCTAAACTTTCCAACAATTGCAATAGCTTTTTTTCTTTTCTTTCTTTTTTTTTTGACTATCTTATTACACTGTGGACTCACATTGAGCTTAGAGAAAATTTCAGAACTTTTGTAGATGAAAGGTTAATTCTACATCTCTTTTTTTGGTAAGAAATGCTTTTTCTGATTCTTGAGATAAAATTATCTAATATATTTCAGTCCTTAGCTTTACATTTATAAATATTCATCATTTTAATTGTTTTAGACTATGCAAGGATATTAGGCTAATTAGAGAGGAATAACCTGGGGAAAGAGTATTTGTTTTTCTTGTTATATCATTTCCATTGTGTTTGATTCTTTGTGATGCCATTTGGAATTTTCTTGGCAGACATATGGGAGTGGTTTGCCCTTTCTTTCTCCAGCTCATTTTACAAATGAGAAAAGCAAGTTAAAGAGGGTTAAGTGATTTATGTAGGATCACACAATTAGTGTCTGAAGATATACTTGAATTTAGGAAGGTGAATCTTCCTGATTCCAGACCACAAATTCTATTTACTATACCACCTAGTACCCTGATTAATATGAAATCTAACAGGAATAATTTGCAAATTATTAGAATAACTGATTACTCAGAAGGAATTCAGAAAGGATCCATTTTTTCAAATATTGATTGAAACAGATGATCTCTGAAATGTTTTTAACTATGATATAACAGGAAATGGTATAGTCTTAATCTTGTCACTGATTTGGAAAAACAATTTAAAACCAGTCACCCAATCCTGGAATTAGAATGGTAACCACAGGTCATTTATTACAACCCAAGAAGATCATATTATCTATGCAGTCTTTTTCACATTTTAATGAATATAATTTTTTTTAAATCTTAATATGCTCTTCTATACTTTGTGCCATAAAAAGCCTTTTTGTATTTTTTTTTTGTTTTAGTAATAAAAAATGAATAAGGACAAACATGGACATCAGGGTCTTCAAGGTTAAAAAATTTAGAGCCAGAGTAGTGAAAGAGAAAGACTTTCACTAATAGTATTTCCCCTAAAACTCATGTCTGTCAATAAATAAATTATAATATCTTTTATGGAGGGGATAACAGAAATTATTGGGAAAGGAGTGGAGAGAGAAAGAAAAAACTTTCATCCCCATCTGGCTTGAATATACAAGAGTCAGTTGAATAAGCAGTTTATTCAGCCTCTTAATGAAAATAAGGATCCAAGGATTTCTTTTCTTTTCTTTGGAGAGGATAGAGACTATAAATGTGTAATGTCAAATTTAGTCATTATACCAGTTGACTAATTTTGATTAAATTTTTGATTATTAAAAATAGAGTAGTGATTATGTGCTAGGATACATTAGAAATGGAAAGCAGTGTTTAAAACCAGTATTAATGAAATGTGTTTTAAAATGTCTAGGTAAAATTGGAAGAAATACAGAATATTTTAAAGAATGAATAATCATTTTCATTTAAATTAAAATGAATTTGTCCAATCAAAGTCAATGCATATAGGACAAGTTATATGGTAGGGTTGAGGGGCAGATAGAACTTCTCTGAAAACAAATTATAATATCCAAAATATCAGGGAAATTAGATTGACAGACTGATAGAGAATTATCATATACTAAGTCATATCACTGAAAACAAACTCTACTTTCCATGAAGTATTTTAATAGGATATATTCCTATTTGCCTAGGAGTATTTATTTGTAGTTCTGCTCTCAAACTTGGATGATAAAGCAGATGATCATTTAAGGTATTTTTCAACTCTCTGAGATAATCATTAGTATAGATTATATATGGCACAAGACACATGGACAGCAGAATTGATTCAATTAAACCTAGTGGTTTTTCAATATGACATTGTAAAAAAAAAGTGATATTTCATATTTGGATGCCAATTAAAGGATTTGCAGCTAAACTCCACAGAATTACTAGTTTTTGTGCCTGAAACAATATGTATTTGAATAAAGGAAATAGGAAGCCAAAGTTAATTACTGAAATGACTATAAAATTGGGAGTAATTAGATCATCTAGCAACTACATACATACATTAACTAAGTACCTGATGTCTTTACAAGTTCTAGTACTAAAGATTCTCTGATCCTAGGATCAGTGTAGATTTTGAGGGAAGTTATTAGTTCAAATACTGATATAAGCTCCTATCTAATATTATTCTTTTGGTCACTTTGACCCAGAGTCAGAAATCTATAAAAATCTATTTACTTAAATCATGGAAGCAATTTAAGAATGCATATAAATAATAATAAGGAATCAAGCAGTGCTATCACACTCTATTACCCACTCTTGGACCCCTTCTATACACAAATTGGTATTGTCTATTAATGGCACTAAGAGTAATATAATATAATTTCATTTTAATTTCCCTATCTCCCCAGTTAGCTGTTTCAGAACTCCCAAGAGTATAAATGTTAATTTATAATATTATTAGCCTCATTGATTTCTGCAGGAATCTCTCAGAAAAACCTGGAAAATAATGCCTTTCTATTTATTTAATGCCCCTTACAAATCTACTAGCCATTCTGGAGAAGTCAGTCCCATGGGTTTATGCTTCAATTTCCCCATTTATGGAATGGGCTTTCACTCAAAGAAAAGTCAATAAATATTTTGACAATAATGTTTTCTCCAAAACTCAAATCAATGGCATGTCCTGTAATATGTGGTACAATGGGTAGAGCAATAGGCCTAGAATTAGGATGCTGTTGTTCTTCACAATGTATATTTATAATCAATCAGCAGGCATTTATTTAGCACCTACTGTGTTCCAGACATTGTGGTTGGCAGAGGAGAATTTGGTCTTCAGTCGTTTGGTGATAATCTGACTTGTCATGACATGTTCATTTCTTCCAAGTATTTAATATGCTTGATCACATTACTGAATAAAAATAATATGGATTTAAACAATTAATTGATAAGATAAATTAGAAAAAGTAAAAAGATAATGGAATTTCAAAAGTCAAAATATTTATAATCAAAATTTAATCAGAAAAATCTGCAGTATTGTCAAAAATTAGTAGTAACCAGTTCTAGATATATTTATGACTAATAAGCAAGTAGGAGGAATATGTAAGAAAATGCAAAATTAGGAGATTGAAGCCATGCTAACTGTAATAAACATAATAAACATTAGGAAATCAAGGTTCTGATTCAGGGTGTCAAAATCTGCTGGAATATTCACTCAACAAGAAAGTAATGCTAGATAGTATGGGGTCATAGGAAGACAAGGAAGACTAGAAGACCACTGAAAGAAGAAGGCATAAGCCCCTAAATGTGGGCACTTTAGAAGAAGGAAACACAATACCCTTTTTCTCCCAGAAAAGCACCTTTTGAGATCTCTCTCTCCTTGCTTTCCATTGTCCACCTTCCATCACCATGTGATTTCAACCATGGGGACAGCTTGTCCATGAACATGAGGATCTATGTAGCATCAGCAGTGATGAGAAAGCAAGTCAGTCTTGGAGTGTGTCCCATGGCCTCTGTTCCTTTATAGAATGTACCAGCTACCAAAATTCACAGTAACAACTCTAATTCAAATCATCCAAAAACTAAAAGGCTCTTCCTATAAACTAGAAACTTAGTCCCAGTATCGTAAGAATGCCAACAGGGTCTTAGTGACAGTTGTAATACTACGACTAACTACATAGCTCTTTACAGATATGGTCATATTTGATCCTCTCTAACATTTTTCAAAACATTTTGTAGCTGAAAAAATTGAGTCTCAGAAAAGGGAGTACCTTCCCCATGTTCATATAACTATTAAACATCAAAAGCAACACTAAAACTCAGGTCCTCTCCTCCCTCTCAAGTCCAGAATTCTTTATCATTCTACCTAATGCAAAGTGAGTGCTTCTTTAAAAATCTAATCTAATGTTTACAAATTTTTTCCAAATCAGGAAAAATATTAATCTGGCATAACTTATTCAGAGCTTGAATCATCTGTGGTAAGGAGAAAAACGAATTGGGTACTAGGTAACATAGCTTGTCCAGCTTTTGCCATTGAATATCATTATGTAAGTCATATAAGCTCTTTGAAATTCCATTTTACACACATACACAAACACATACACACAGAGAACATGACAAATAAACTAGTAATTATATAAATATGGCAAAAACAAGCTTCATTTGAAGGAATTTGCTTTTATCTTTTTCTCAAATGTGCTTAGAACAGGGCTTTCACTATTATAAGCCTTTAAGAAATGCTTGTTGAATTGAATTTTTTGATGGATGAGACAAAACCATATAAAGTACTATGCACATCTTGGGGAAAAATAGAGCTATCATTATATAGTTATTTTATTACAGAATTAATGAAAATAAAATACATGTTTTACTTAGGAAATTATTTCTTTGCTAGAGAAATAGCCATAAATTTCAAAATTGAAGTTTACTATGTTCTACTGTGTGACCTTGGCTAAGCCATTAAAATCCTGCATGATTCAATTACTACCTCTTCCATAATTGGAATGTACTCAAGAAACTAACAACGAAATAATGAGGTTGAATTCATTTAAAAATATTTTATTCGCTATCTAGTATATGCACTATAGGATAAACATTGTGGGGATATAAGACAAGATCAACTCCCACAAAGAATTTATAGTGACTATTTAGACACAATGCTGGAATTGGAGTCAGTAAAAATTAGGTTGAAATCCTATCTCAAATACGTAAAATCTATTTAATGCTGGCAAGTCAATTTCTCTGACTCAATTTTCTCTCTGTAAAATGGGCATAATTTTAACTTTCATAAGATTTTGTAAAAATTCAATAAAAATGCACACATATATGTATATATGTATCTATCTATATATGATGTTTTCCAAATCTTAAAGCAATGTTGGTTGTTATCTTTAGATTATCACTATTATTTCAATGTAGCTATAATATGCTGGCTTTATCCTAACTTAAAATAATGACAAAAAAAGACATGAATTAGGAGACATAAAGGATAAAGTAGGTTATTGTGTGCCTAAATTTAAAAAGGAGTGGATTTCTATACCATCTTTTCTTCACAAAGTGCAGTTTCCTTGAAAACAACTTATATGCCAGTTTCTAAAGAAGGTTGTCTTTAACTTCCAACCAAATTAGTATTCATTCTGGATTTAAGTAGCATATGCTTATTGTAGCATATTGTGTTTCCTCCAGTAGGATTCAAATTCTGTAAGGTACTGCTTTGTTTTTTATATCCCCCATCTCTATCACACAGTGAACATTCAATAAATGTTGGATTGAATTAAAATTTAATAAGATAAAAATTGATGAGGATAAATATAATGTCCCTACACTTGAGGGGTTTTGTTTGTTTGTTTGTTTTTAATCAGCTGCCCATAAAAGTATAGTATGGGGAGTTTGGGTTAAAGATATTTATCATGTAGGAAAAGATGTTTGGAATTAAGTCCCATTGGAGCCAACAGTAAATGTGCCATGGATGCTGAAGAAGCTAATTGGAACTATCACTATAATGAAATAAATACAAGGTATAGAAAAAGAATGCAGTAATGTCTCAATATGCAAACCTTTCAAAAAGTACTTTTGGAATATTTTGTTCAATTCTGGGCACCACATTTTAAGGTCAGAGGTATACTGGAAGTAGTTCAAGTAAAGTAACCTGAAAAATGGGAAGAATTGTAGACCATATTATAAGATTATTTGAAATAAATGAGTGTCTTTATATTGGAAAAGAGAAGAATTAGTGAAGATGTGTAATCTGTTTTCAACCATTTCAAAGACTATCACAAAAAAGAAAGGAAATGAAAGAACTAGGAACAAATGGTGGATATAACCAGAGAAAAATGAAGTGTAAGCGAAAAGGAAAAAATTAAAATTTAGAGATGCCCCTCCAAAAGAAAATCAGTTTTCTACCACTGGAAATTTGTCAAATGAAATCCTATTTATCAAGGATGTTGTAAAGAGTAATACTATTCATGTACTATTTGGACTAAATAATCTCCTGAATTCATTACCATTCTTGCAACTTCATGATTCTTTTTTGTGTTAATTTTTTAAAAATTATTTTAAACTTAAAAACAAAATGATAAAAGAAAAAAACATCATCATGTATACAGCAGAACATAAAAGAGCATTTTGAATATAAAACAATAAATTCCCATGCCAAGAAAACCTACATAATAAACAAGACACATTGTTTTCAAAACTGCTCATCTTTGCTTCCCAGTTGGTTTTCTTTTATGCTCTACACTTTTTACTTCATTTTTTACTCCTCCTTCCCCTCTGAACCCTAAAGAAGGCTACAACTAAATGTGGATGCGTTTGCAAATACATATCTATAAATATACGCATATACCGACATATGTGCTAATACATCTATATGCAAGATGGAATCATGATTATTTTCATTTATGAAGTATCTCTGAAAATGGATGGTACCTTCTTTGATAAATCCGAGTCTTTCCATGTTTTTCTAAACCAGCCAGCTCATCATTTCCTATGGCTCAGCAATATTCCAATCCAATCACATCCTGTCTGAGAGACTATCTATGAATTTTTTTTTACTAATTTTCTGCATTCCTTCTATTATTGACTACATAGATTTTATTTATTCAAGAAAACTTTAATTTAAAATAATCAAAATTATCCATTTTATACATCAAGAATGCTCTCACCATGTCATGTAGTTTAAGGTCTGATACTGCTGAATATAATTCTTTGACACCTCTTTTCCCTGGTTACTTTGTTCCTTACCTTTTGTTTTTCCAAATAACTATATCATTATTTTTTCTAACTCAGTGTCTTTGTTTTTTTAGTAATTTAATTAGGATGACATTGAATAAATATATTAGGTAAAATTGTAATTTTGAAAATTAAATTTGCGTTACTTAGCCATGAACAATAAATATTACTTCAATTATTTATATCTGAGTTTATTTGCATAAACAGTATTTTATGTATATGTTCTTACTGTTCTTGTGTCTGTTTTGGCAGTTATACACTCATTGTATACTGTCTAATTATTTCAATTGGTCTAAAACAATATTGGATAATATTGCTGGCATATAGTGTGCTTCCTCTATTTTATCTTTTGATTAAATCTATTTTAATTTTAACTTTGCCTAATATCATGATTACAACTTCTGCTTTTTTCCCATAAAAATTATATTCCTCTCTTTTATTTTATCTTTGTATGTATTTTTCATTTTTGTTTCCTGAAAACAACATATTGTTGAATTCAAATTCTTATTTTGTTATTCTTTTTCTTTTTTCAGGAACATTGACAATCCATGCTACAATTACTTTCTGCATATTTTCCTTCTTCCTATTTTTCCTCACTAGCCTTCTTACCCTATTTACCCTATCCCTCCTTACATAAGAAACACAGGTTTCTTATACCTGCTACTTTGCCTTCCTATTCCTTAACCTACAGAAGTCTTCAAGAATTCCTCATTTTCCTTCTCCCCCACCAATCCCTTTGCCTTCTTTTTTTCTTTCTGAATTTAGAAGATCTTTATATATACATCTATACACATATGTATGTGAATGTTTTTCCCTCTTTAACCTATTCCTGATGAGAATAAGGTTCCAGCACTACCTACCCTCTACCCTACTATCATCTTCTGTATCAGTTTTTCCTTTTATGCCTCATTTGCATGATAATTATGCCTTTAAATATCTCCCTATATGTTTTATTTTTAAATTTTCTGTTTATTTAAAAAAAACAGAATAGGAAAAAAGAAAGAAAAGGAAAACAAAATAGAACATTGTCATTTGGCCAGCCGAACATTAGGGAGGATTCAAAAAACTATAACAATAAATTTCTAGTACAAGAAAGGATATATAATAGTAGAAAAAATCATATTCAAGAGTGCCCATATTTTCTTTGCTTCCTTGTAGGTTGTTCTTTTCTTCTCTATTGAACACTTTTTAAATTTAATTTTTCCCCTTTCATCTACCACTTCCCCCAAGCATGCTACAGTTAAGCACAGATAGATAGATAGATAGATAGATAGATAGATAGATAGATAGATAGAT
>JAJPUD010001967.1:320896-369428 GCA_023553655.1 Myrmecobius fasciatus
ATATAGTAGAAACTGGCAAAAATGCTATTTTCTGATAATAGATGCATGTGCAAATCCTCCAAGTAGAGGAATAAGTTTCTTAAATAAGTGTTGAGTTCTTAAATATTTAAATAATTAAAGATAAAAAGTGAGCATTCCCTAGTGTAAAGCATTGAGTATTATGAATATGAAAATGTGAACAACTTTGTCAATTCCTCAAAAGGGAATATGGCCACCTAAACTAAACAAAGTCTTTTTAAACTCTTTCCACTTGCAATCCCTTTTCAACTGAGGAATTTTTCATGATCCAGAATATATAGATATGAGTCAAACATTTACTGATTATAAAAAAAAATAAGTTCATAACCCCCCACATGAAATAACCCCATATAAAGATGCAACCCCTGGCAAGTTTAAGAAGCTTTAACCTAAATTACAAGGAAGATGGGTCTCTTAATGGGGATAACTGATCTGGTGGTATCCAGATCCAAGAACTGGAAAAGCATATAAGATATAATGATGTCACTAAATTTAAGAGCTTGAAAAAAATAGAGATCATCTAGTCCATTTATCCTATTTTACAATTTAGGAAATTAAAATTTCAGTGAGAGAATCTAGCCAAAGTCCCATCTAAGAGAGATCCTATCCAAAAATGCTGTATATTTAGACCATCCCACAACCCCAATCCATTTACTTTATTCACACTTTCTGTAGATGAAAATTTTTTTCAAAAGAAATCTATTGCTTAGGATGGAGTAGAGAGATAAGAAAAAATAGAGTAGCCAGATTAAACTGATTCATATTTGAGTGACTAAAGGAATCAATTGAGTCTACTTAAAATCAAGAGTCAATAAGAAAGAATAGAAAATTAAACATAGTAGGGTATGGACAAGAGAAAGAGTAATGAAGGGTTTGTTTGCTACAGACAAAACTGACAAGAAATGAGCATCCATGAACCAAAGTAAAAAGTACAAAATAGAAAAATATACTAGAATTATAAACCAAAAATTCACTATCCCTCATAAACTGAGAGGACAAAAAGAATCGGACAAGTATATAAATATGAACACTCAAAATATCTTGAGATTTGAACAACAAAAAATTATACTGAATTGTAGCAGCAGCATCTCTGGGATTGTTGTTCACAATTGCTTGGTTATGGCATAGATCCAAGGAAATCTAAGAAGGACCTTTTTAATGGGGGTCCTACAAGATTCTTCTCCCAAGGATGAATTATTTTACTTTCTGGATTTTTTGCACCATACTTCAGCTGTCTTCTTCATTGATAATAATAGCACCTACCTTGAAGTGTTGTTCTGAGGATCAAATGAGATATTTTTCAAGTGTTTAACATAGTATCTGTCATATAGGAGATGTTCTATAAATGCATATTTTCTTTTCCTACATCCTGATTCCTATCTATATATAAATACAACCATACTTGGGATGGGGAAGTATGAGGTGGATTTCAAATATGTTTTAAAGAAAGACAAATTTACAATTTTAGATCTAACATAAACACACACTCTCACACACCCACAAACACAATTCTCATCTAATTTAAAAAGCCTGACAGCAATATAATCCCAAAAATTTAAGTTATATAAATAAAAAGGTCATTTGCCTCCTGGAAGCAGAAACTATGTAATGAAAAGAAAGAGAAAAAAATAAATCACTAAGAAGAAAGGACTAACTCAACTCTGTAAAGTGTAAGTTATCCCATGCTTACCTACTGAAACAGACTTGTTGCTTCCAGCTCATTTTTCATTACCTAGCTTAGAACTTTGGTCTCATTTTTTATATTCAATAGTTCCATGCATATACAATTAACTCACAGGGACCAAGTTTTCCATAAAACACTGTTCATCAGAATGTATTAAAAACATCTATCGAGGGGCAGCTAGGTAGCGCAGTGGATAAAGCAGCAGCCCTGAAGTTAGGAGGACCTGAGTTCAAATCTGGTCTCAGACACATAACAGCTGTGTGACCCTGGGCAAGTCACTTAACCCCAATTGCCTCAACAAAAAGCAAAATAAATAAAAACATCTATCGAGCACACTTGAGTGGTATCTTAAGTCTGTTCATATTGAAAAATATTCATCTAATAATCAACTGCAAAGTTATAGTAACCAAGTCCTTGATGGTGAGAATGAATGTGTGAAAAAAATAGGAAAGGAGAAAAGCATGGATATAAAGAAAAAATGAAAATGAGTGGAGAGAAAATAAACATGAAAGGAGAAAAGAAAATGATTTGCAAGTGAACCAGCAAATAACTAGAATTCTAGGCATGTAGTATTGAAAATGTATAACAAAAATAGGGTGAAAGCATAGGATCTACAGATAGAAGGCCAATTTTTATAGATGAGGAAATTGAGGACTAAAAAAAAATTAATGTCTTATTCAAGGTCCCTTAGGTTAGCAGTCCCTGAACTAGGATCCAAACCCCACATTCTTTCACCCAATCCTTACCTTTTTTGAAAATATTGAGACTTGGAAGATATTACAAACCTGTGGTAACAAGATGAAGTATCCCTTGTCTTTTCTACTATAGAAGTTGCTCAGAAACAGTTTTCAGAAATCCTTCAGAAAATAACTTTATATCTACAAAAGTTCCTTCAATTTGCAAAAGCAAAGACCTTACTTACATCAATGCAAAAGTTCATTGAACATTAACAAAATAATTTTTAGGATAATTACTTGTTCTAATACCATATATATGAATTTCATTGAATATAAAATGCAATAAATAATGCCTCCACTATTACTATTAATAATAACTTAAAATGTCTGAATCCCATTGAATATAAAAAATAAAAATAATACATTGATACTGCTATTGTTAATGCAATCATAATTATTTACCACTTTATATATTTAATAATGGAATGGAAAGGAAAGTTGAGGGAGCAACCAGTCCATGAACATTGTCATTAGCTTGGGTGAGACATCCATCTGTATCCTATATTTCAACAACTCAACCTGACCTGAATAGTTAAATACTAAACATTAACAATGATCATCTGACATGGGAAATCAGCTTTTATGTGATGTGGAGAAAAGAAAAATTAGGTAGGTGAAATTATCCCAGAAGTCACCTGATTCAATCTGAAAAAGAATAGGAACACCTATAGACCCAATAGGGTCTATAATGAAGTAACCATGACAATAGTAATTTCAAATTAAAGTAAAAACAGAGCAGAAGAATGACTAATAATAACAAATGACAGACTTACTATTACTCATCAAATAACTAAAAGAATTGTTAATTTTCACAAACATTTTAAAGTTTCTACAAATAAATAATTTCATCTCTTGAGGAATTCATCTTGTACTCTGAAAATGTAGTACACACACACACACACGCACACACACACACACACACACCACGTGTATGCTATATTGAAGGAGATCACATTAATGATTGGATTATTAGGGAAAGCTTTACTGAGGATGTTGCAACAACCTAATTTTTGAAGAAAGCAATTCTGGGTGTGTCTAAGTTAAGAGTTTTTTGAAATGTCTTTAGTGCTCAGAAACTGTTGAACAACCACTTGTTAATGCAAGGACCATATGTGTAGGCAGATACATTTTTAGAAATCATTTTTACAACCAAGTCTATATGTACACATTCATGCACACAAAATCTTTCTGGCTCTATTTCTGCTAAAAAAAAAATCCCCTAAAACTAGTAATCATTGGATTTAGCCATATTTTGCAAATCACTTCTAATTGCTCTTAGCAAAAAAAAAAAAAATGGATTATGAACAAATTAAAAGTAGAAACTTAGAAATAGTGATGCATATTTTAAGTAATTTCATAAATTTTATGTATATTTACAGTGAGACCTCTATACCTGAAATTCTCAAAATTGAGATACCAAACTAAATTCCTTTATTGTTATTTGTAATACTTTCCTCTGTCTTATGTGCTACAAGAAAATAAGTCATGTTATTGACCACATTTGGAAAATCCCATGCATTGCAATATGGTACTATAAAATTTTGTCTATTTATTTATTACTGTTTAGAATGATAGTCCAATTAAGGAAAAATGAAATTATGGGGGAGAATGTACTTTCTGTGGAATAATAATTGCCCATGCCAAGAATGTTAGAAGGTTATGTGTTTTAAGAGGTATTTAATGTTTGAAGTAAAAGTGGTTAAAGCACTTAGTAGTAAGCACTACATCACAGAAAATGCATTTTATCAATAAATTAGAATTTGATGAGAAAAATGGGCCCAGCTAGAAAATCAGAAGTGTGCATATATTCTGGTACTCTTGTGCTTTCTAGTGCATTTTCATTCTTCTTCAAATGATTTATGAATTTTTTTCTTCTTCAAAATTTTGACATAGCATCTAAATTACCAAGTTAATATACAGAGTATATTTTGTGAATGGATAATCAACAAATAATGGAAAGTTCCAACTGTGGTTGAATGGCAAAGTCATCTTGAGCCAAAGGTAGCAGGGACATTTACCCTTGCAGAACTATCTAAAATATTTAACTGACTTCTCCAAGATATGGTAATAGGGAAAATTATACATAACCATGTTGGAGACTTGTTGTCAAGGAATGTCTTATTCTTGCCAAAACAACTCTGGAATATGTAGGAACAAGATGGGTCTCACAAATCAAGCTGAAATCATTAAAGTATCATAGACTGTGCCATTTTGGAAAACTGTGACATATACACATAGAACAACAGCTCTAATATCTTAAGATGCTTTTAAAACAACATTTATACTGATGATAGACAAGTGTGTAAAGTGGTATTCTACACTCACAGGCATTTATAAATATCCATAGTTATCTGCTGAGTTCACAAAAGATGCTACTTCCTTATGATCATTATTATTTTAAATTTAAGGCTATTTATTATTTATTGTTCATCTAATCCCAGATGTATACATGTGACATCATATGAGCCTGAGCAGATACAATAACCCATAAAAACAATCCCCAAATAAATAGTGTAGTTGACAGATAAATTACAGAAATGGTGAGCAATAAAAATTTGGGAACATCTTTAGTACAGCAGTTTACAACTATACATAATGCTTATCTTGTTTTACAGTGTCAGCTGGAAAATGTTTCTTCTTTGGAAATAGTACTTGTGATAAGTATAGGTTGAAAAAATAGTGGCCCTTTTTTCTGCTGAATATTAGAAGTTGAAAATCTGAATGAGAACATTAAAAATTCAATGCGATAAACATGGAGATGAAAGTAGCTACATGACTATACAAAAGCTGTGTGGTAGAAGATTGTGACAAAAAGAGTACAGAGTTGAAGTAAGGAAATCCTGTTCAGAAGATGGCCAAAGAAAATAGTTTCAGCAGGTGAGTTTAAAAACTGGAAACTGACAAGAGAATATGGCACTTCTATTATATGTAAGTAAGCATATCATATGCAACTCTCTCTCTCTGTCTCTCTCTGTTTCTCTCTCTCTTTTCCTCCTTCCCTTCTTCCTTCCCTATTACTCTTTTCCTCTCTCCAAAAAAAGCCTGTACTGAAGATGTGATGATGATATGAAAAAGAAAATTATATCTATGTTATATAATTGATATACCCTTATCCCCTATTTTTATGAAAAACACATAAAATTGTATTACTGCACTGACCTCTCAAATCAACCAATATTTATTGTTTACCCTATACCAGTCACTACACTAAGTTTTGGGGATACATAGAAAGGCAAAATTCAGATTCTGCTCTCCAGGAGCTCACAGTCTATTGAGGGAGATATTATAGAAACTTCTATGCATAAAAACCCTCCCTCAATAGACAGATAAGGAAATTGAAGTGTAAGTGTTTAAATGGCTTTCCCAAGTATATGCAAATATTAATAATAAATATATACTAAAAAGAGATGATAACCTAGAATTCCCAAATTAGTGTCATACAGCTTCAGCTCATTTCAACCTAGATATATTGTGTTGAGCTTAATAGCAAAAGTGCTACTGACTTTTGTGACACAGCAATAAAAAATAATATAAAAAATGGAATAGTGTGAAGGATTTCTAAAATTTTCTGTTAATAAATATACTGAGGCAAACAATAAATACAATGGTTGTTGGTTAAAAAACATTTGTGGTCATATAGAAATTATTTCATAAGATGTCTTTTTTTTAATCACCATTTGACTATTACTCTTATAACAATATTTCAGTTTCACATATCTCCATTCTCTCTGTCTTAAAGGGATTGAAGAGACTCCAACACTTAGTACATAGTAGGCTTAGTTTATTGAATTAAGTTAATGAATGTAAGTCAAATCCACTGTTTTAGCAGTGCGTTCAAGTTTAAATGTTAATAATACAAGCATGGAAGTCATAGGGAGATTTAACTTTTGTTTCACAAACTTGATGATAGCCTTGCACCAGCTCCAATTCTTAGAGATGCAGTCATAACAGAATATCCATCTCTGCAAGTATTTGAGCAATATGTAAGTAAATAAGCTTAAGTTTCTATTTAATCGCAGATGAAAGTCCAGAAATAAAACTTTCTTTCAACAGTTCATAAAAAGACCATACCAAAATGGTTCTATAGTGAAACACTTTTCAAACATATTTATTTAAAACTCTTACATGGATTCTGTCATAAGGCAGTTTCTAAGTGTTTTCCTAACATTACACTTTGATCCACAGTACCAGATGCAAATTACTGTCAACATGTCAAAGGTAATCAACAATGGCATGCAGATATTTTCAAAATCTTGCATACAAACACTCCATTTATTTGCAGAACTAGCACATTTCCAAGCCCCACCATTTCATAACCTAAGACACAAATATGACTTGGGGGAAAAAGACTGTGTATTATGAAATCACTTAAACAATAGAACTAAAATTACATGAGTTATTTTATAGCTATATGCCTATCAATAGTCACAATATTATAATTAATGTATCCTTTTCTTCCGCACCTACAAAAATGGGGCCTTTACTTTTAATAATTACCATGTAATTTGAGAAATGAAACACTGAAAATAGAGCAGCAAAGTCAAGGTTACCACGACCAACTGAATTCTACTAAATTATAGTTCTAATCCTCTTTCAGGATTGAAAGATTATCACCTATGTCAAAATAGATCATGTGACTTAAGTTTTATCCATAAAACCTACAATAATGCTATAATAGTCAGGTTAATGGCAAACTCAGAAGGCAATTCTTTTTCTATGGCTCTTCAGAGTTATGAATATATGTCACAGTGGTTCTCTGGCTTTTACTTCCAGAGGCTGGACATTTTCTTTGAAGGGGTCATAATTTCTGATGGTAATCTGACAGGGCATGAAGTAGCCAGTTTTGCATGTTTTGTTAATATGGTATCATTCAGAGATTTTGAAGATTTAAGCCACTAGTGCTACTCTTGGCTCAGGAACCCTAGAAAATTAAATTTAAGCTTTTTATATTTGAATTTCTTCAATGGGAAAACAGGAACAGTGGTATTCCTAGTGTTATGTTAAAGAATCATTAACAAAAAGAGAGACAGATTTTTAAAATTTAAACTTTAAAGTAAAACTTTAAAATTTAGTAATTCCATATAGAAATGTATGCTATAAATAATATTATCCAAATTATTATTTATTTCCTTTTTCAATTTCTCACATTACAACAATTCCAATGAAAAGACAGGGGGATATATTGTAGAAAAGTTTTCCAATGTTGTTACAAGAGGCAGTCAAGGGGGCATTTTTTCCTTCTACAATGGGGACCCATTGTTTGTTTTCAGTGTCCCAGAGTTTTTCTATTTCCTACCTTCAGGGCAGGAACTGAATACTAACAGAGCTCCCAGACAGTTATGGGGCATCCACAAATGTAACAGAGCAGAAAGGAGAAATTTCTGGCTAATGTCTGGTCATCTAGAAATGGGACAATGCTCCCAGATGCATAGATTTACAATGCTGCAAGAATAGTTTAAAATTGTAATAGAAATTTAGTCTTACTTTACAACTGTGGGAAGAAGGAAATTATGGAAAAATAATTGGCTCATCATTCAAAAATAATTGAAGGATGTTCATTCAACAATGTTTGCCCACCAAAAAAAGCCCATCTTCTGGGGAAAAGGAGCTTACTCTTGCCAACTAGTTTGGAAACAAATTATATTTCAGAAGATTCTGTCTCTCCAATTGTACTGAAAGAATAAACATAAAAGATTTTAAAACAGATGAGCCTTCAACAGTAACCAAACCCCTTCAATTTCAAGTAATATATTATTAAATTAATTTATGTCCTTAATCAAGAAAGCAAAATACTCCTACTTTTTTCTGTTCATTTCTTTTTTAAAAAAATTATTCTCTTACTGTTTTCTTCAGTTACATTCAGAGGTTTGTATATAGCCACAGCTTCTCTTAGCTGAAGGAATAAAAAAAAGTGTGTGGGGTGGGGAAATAAATGAGACTTACTAGGTAGGACTTCAAATGCTAAAGATTAACATAAGCAGCATAGAGTACAAATGCAAAAAAGGTTCTCACTGCATAGGAAGTTGGTGGATCTGATGTTCTTATGGTAGCTTAGCTATAGTATGCCAATTAGATGGGCTTTCAATGAGAAGGACTGCTTGTTATCCTTAAAGGAGAGCAGAGGGAGGAGGAGTAAGCCTGTCTTGTCATTATGGTGACATATTGTCAGAGTATCTTTTCTAAGAGGAGAGAGAAAATGTAGAGGAACTTCATCACTTGGCTCAGAGCCAGCTCCTCTGGGGCTCTAGATTGAATTAAAATAAAAATTCATATTCATTGTATATTATTAGCCATTCAAAAAGGCAAATGTGCTTGATAGAGGCTAGATAGAAAATAATTTATCTTTGTGTGAAGAGGATGACAGACAGACATTTTTCAGTGCCCTTTTTATATGATTGCTATTCAATTAAGTTTTTTTTTTCTTTTAAAATTTTCTGAATTTGAATTTGGACAGATTTCTCATCAATTAAACCTGTTGCAAGATCTCATAAATAACATTTTATACTTTGAAATATAATAGTTGTATGAGAAGATTATACATAAAATTTATCAAAAACCAACATTGATCTTCATCAAATGATGTAAATTATTCCTTTTCCTACCATGATAACAATAATTCCTAAAATTCATATCATGGGCAACAATTTAAAATCCTAAAATGTATTCCTTTCAGCAAACATTGTGGATAAATTAAAAAAAAATTATTGCTTCAAAAATCAAGAGACATGGGGGGGGGGGACAAGCTACTGGGAGGGTAGTTGCATTTGTTAGCTATGGGGAAGAAACAGAGAATATTTGTGTGTACCTGTACATTCATATGTATACAAACTATAATCAACAGTAATACCATTGTACTCTCTTTCTGTCTCTGTCTCTGTCTCTCTCTCTGTCTCTTTGTCTCTCTCTCTCTGTATGTGTATGTCTCTGTGTCTCTCTCTGTCTCTGATTTTCCCCTCCCTGTCTGTCTCTGTGTATATATGTGTGTGTGTGTGTGTGTGTGTGTGTGTGTGTGTGTGTGTGTGTGTTTGGTTTAATCATTTATCTATCACTATTTTGTCTACCATGAAATAAGAGCTGTAAGAGTATTGATAAATATGGACAGGCCAGGTTAGTTTTATTCTACCATATCTTACTCCTACTCTCACTATCTTCTCTTTCTTCCTTGACTTAATGCTGTCATTTATCATTTCACATTTTCTACAGCATATATACCTCTCTGAATCATAGTAGATACTGAACTATACTTGAATACCATTTAGAAAGTCCCACTTTTACCACTCTTACTGCAAGAATGTTAGTAATCTTGTCCTAAATTTTTCCCCTTTCCCCTTTCCCCTTCAAACAATGGACAGGGCTCCAAAAGGCATCACAGAAAAGGATAGTGAAACAAATACCCAAATATTTTAAGTGAAGTACAGGATCCAAAAGGATGTAAGCTTTTGAGTGGCCCCAAGGATAAATATGCATATAGAATGTAGGAATATGAGCAACAACATTTCTTTGGAAATGTAACTTGTAACTAAAGTACTATTGAAGACACTGGAAAGTATCCAGGAAAGAGCCATGAAATATTACAAAAAAGTTTTGGAAATAGGAATATGAAGAAAGAAGGGTCAAGAAGAGAGGAAAGAGGGAGGAATTTTTATCTTTGACAGAATTACTGGGAGATGCTTACTGCACTATAAGTAAACCTTCAATATTTTTATTTTCTTTTTGAGGTAATTGGGATTAAATGACTTTTTCAGGGTCATACAGCTAGAAACTCTTATGTGTCTGAGGCCAAATTTGAACTCAGGTCCTCCTGAGTTCAGGACCTATGATCTATTCACTATGCCATCAACCCACTCCCATACTTCAGTTTTACAACTGAAAACTGTGAATGGTTTTCTATTAACAAATATCCTTTGAATATCTGAAGAAATGTTGAAACAAATATTTCACTTATAACCAGGATTTCACAGGCTGAATTACCCACAAATTGATAATATGCAATTAATTTGTGCATAGAAATGCCAATTTTTATTATTTTTATTGGTGAGATTCCCTTGTTTTGTGTAATTTATTATTTTCAAACAATAATGGGCAGAAGTTTTAATTTCCAAAGACAAAGTTGTATAAATATTTCATAAGTGATATGGTGGTACATATAGGGTGGCAAATATTTTGACATGGCCTTCTAGAAGTTGAAATTTTATATTTGTTATTACGATTTCTAATGTAGGCAAATCTACAGTTTGTTCTAACTCAATTTTGTAATTCACATATATATATATGACAAAATTTTAAAATTGTAATTTAAAAAATTATACCTTAAGAACTTTTCATACAATGTTTATCCTGCATAGATACATAAACTCTGAATGTTCATGAAGATAAATAGGGAAAGGAATTTTTGGGTAAAGAGAAATAGTCCAATTTGAAAATATTAAAATATTTATGTGAAATATGTCAAAGATTGTCAAACCATAACATAGAAGATATGCTTCAATGAATATATCCTCCAACAAGGCATTCCCCAATAAATTCATGTCTTCTTGTCTTATACAATTCTTATTAATTTTCTTTTATGTATCATATAAACAATTTGTTTAAGATGTTCCAGTTTTTTAAAAAAACATCTAAATCTATTTATTTATATGTATGAATGTATATAGTATATATGCATATCTGTGTAGCATTCACCCTTGTAATATGGATAACTCAACATGTTTCAATCCATACATTTCCTTGATTACATTTTTTGGGGATCTGTGACATGTAGAGGCTTTTCTTGCCTCAGTCAACAGCTATAGGTACTTGATTTATCTCCTCCCTTGTTCTCCAAAATATAGCCTCCTTAATTTTACTCCTTATTCTCAACTTCTCCCTCTCAGCTGGTTCCTTTTTATTGCCTTCAAACATTTCCAGATTTCCCCTTATGTTAAAAAACAAACAACAACAACAACAAAACTTCAATTGATAGCTGTCATCCTCGCAAACTATATTTCCTCACTTTCTCAATTAAGCTCCTTGAAAAATTGTCTATATTTGGTGTCTCCATTTTTTCTCCTCTCACTCCTCAGGTTTTTTTTTTTTTTCCAATCAGGCTTTTGATCTCCCTATTGAATGAAAATCCCTTCCTCCAAATTCATTTGTGATTGCTTCATTATCTGATTTGATGGTCTTTTCTCACTTCTAACCTATCTGCTGCAATTGACACAATAAACTCTCCTCTCCTCTTGAATGCTCCCTTCACTCTGAATGTTTTTGATAATCCTTCCTGGCTCACCTCCAACCTATCTGATCATTCCTCACTAAACTCATTACTGGGCCCTCTTTTCTTTTTTTCCCTTGTGTATTGTTTTCTTGGTAATGTCCTGAGCCTCTAGAGGTTTAGTTTTCATTTTTAGGAAGATGATGTTCATATCTCTATATCTAAATCTAATATCTCTCTTGAGCTTCAGTTTGACATCATATAGTTAATGAAAATTTATTAAGTACCTACTATGTATCAGGCACTGTGCCAAGCATTGGAGATACAAAAAGAGGCAAATAATAGTCCTTGTGCTCAAAGAGCTCACAATTAGCAACTGCATATTGGATATTTCAAACCAAATATCCTACCTAACATATCCAAAACTAAACTTACTATTTTTTCCCTAAACTTTCCATCTACCTTCTCTACCCTTCCAAGTTTCTATATTTATGTGTAAATCATTCTTCCACTGTCTCAAGTTCATGTCAGCAATGTGTTGGGCTCCTCACTCTTCCTTGCCATTAATATATAACCATTTGAAAAATCTCTAAGACAACTCTAACCCTATCCCTTCTCTCTGCCAACACAGATATTATCTTAACCCAATTCCTAATTTATCACTCATCTAGACTATTGCCACAACATCTTAATTGGTCTTTCTTAAGACTCTTACTATTACATTCTATTCTATATACTATTGCTAAAGTGATTTTCCTGTAGAGTGCAGCTCTACTATGTGACTATCCTATTCAGCTTATTCCAATAGCTTCCTATCATCTTTAGGATAAAATTTTTTTTGGGGGGCAGTTAGGTGTCACAGTAGAGAGAGTAGTGCCAATTTGGAATTAAGAGGACAACTTTCTGAATTCATATCTGATCTCAGACACTCAGACCTAGGCAAATCACTTAATTTATTTTTCTCACTTTTCTCATCTCTAAAATGAGGTAAAGAAGAAAATGGCAAACCACTCCAATATCCATGTCAAGAAAACCCTAAAGGGGGTCATGAAGAGTCATATACAATGGAAAAATGACTGAAAAATCACAAATTTAGCTTTTAAAAACTTACAAAACTTGGCCCCAACATATATTTCAGGATTATTGGTCATTAGCACCGCTCCTATACTTTGTCATCTAGCCAAGCTCACTAATTTTTTTTTCTATTCTTCATATACAGCTTTTCATTTCTCATCTTTTTTGCCTTCATACTAGATTCTCTACATAATAAAATATTGAAGAAGTCCTCCTTAATTGTGCCCAAGAAGGTCTTTTTTTCTTTAAGATACAGTTCAGGAACCATCTTCTGCATGAAGTCTTTCCCAAATGCTGGTTTCCTCTTTTCCAAACCATTTTCTATTTAACTATTTTGCATTTATTTATGCTAATGTTTCATATATTCTTTTTGTCTTCTCCACCGGAATGTACTAAAGTACTAAATTCTTCCTTTTATTTGAATCCCTAGAAAGTAATATGATTCCTGGAACATAACAGGTGAGTAATAAGTAGTTGATGATTCATGGATGGCATCCAATACTCCATTTTAATGCATAAATAGTAACCAGTATACTTCGACTATTTTTCATACAATTTCATTTATTTCACTGTTGTTTAAATTATGTTATATATAAATATACAATAAATGTTATGTAATTTATATATCATATATGTTCATAAACATAATTATATATAATTAATATATACTGTAGAATCAATATATATTTATTAATATATAATTAATATATACTAATTGTATAACATTATATGCTACATAATATAATTTATAATCAGCTGTCTAAAACATCTTTCTATGTTTAGATTTTTGCATTATGCATATAGTTTTTATAAAGAGACAACACATGGAATGCACACTTTAACAATGCTTCTTTGTTTTATATAAACCTAGTCATGGGTATTGCCTATTACCCAATGGTCATTGTATAAAGCTTAATTATGTTGCAAAAGGTCTGTTAAATATGAAGTCAGAGGATGTCTCTTGGGCACAACTAAGGAGGACTTCTTCAATATTTCAGGTATGTAGAGAATATAGTGTGAAAGCAAAGAGATGAGAAATGAAAAGCTGCATATGAAAAATAGCAAAAAAAAAAGTGTTTGCCTGGATGGCAGAGTATAGAAGGGCTACTAATGACCAATGAGCCTGAAATATGAAAAATGAACAAAAAAATTTCTTTATGAAAGTTGCTGGGGATAAAAATAAACAAGTAAATATCTGTTTTCTAAGTAAATAGTTCACATGAGAGAGCTAGTAAATGATCTAGTACACTGGAAAGTAGATTGGACACAATATTTCTGAAAATAAGGAAGTATACAAATATTTATTTTTTCCTAAGATACAGCTTTGCAAATTGAGTAAAATGGGATATATATATGTATATATACACGCATATATATATCACTATTATTTTTTTTTAAAGTCCTTGTGCTAACCAAGTGCTATTTTGTCTGGAATATTAAGAGGAGAACATCTGCATATACCAACAACTACTAATTGAGTACTGAGACCACTTCTTCTACACTCTATGTATGATTCAAGTTGGAAATACTCATTGACTATTTTGTGCAATACAATTATTCTATGATAAGACAACTGACAAAAGTCAGATTAACTTTGAAGACTGCATTAGGACAAATGGGTTTGAGAATTTTTGTGACATTTCATAGTATTTAAAGTTAGAAATCTAGTCTATACTAACCACTTTATTTTATATTTACTTTTTTATTTTTATTTTTTGTTTATTAAAGCTTTTCATTTACAGAACATATGAGTAATTTTTCTACATTGACCTTTACAAAATTTTCTGTTCCAATTTTTCCCTCTTTTCCCCTACCCCCTCCCCTAGATGGCAAGTAGTCTAAGACATGTTAAATATATTAAAATATATGATAAATCCAATATGTATATAAGTATATACATATTGGATTTATCATATATATATATATACAGTTATCTTGCTGCACAAGAAAAATCAGATCTAGAAAGAGAAAAAAAAACAACATAATAAGGAAAACAAAAAAAGAAGTAAACATTCACAGAAAGCATTAAAATGCTATGTTGTGGTCCACACTGAGTTCCCACAGGTCTCTCCCTGGAAGTATATGACTTTCTTCATGGCTGAATAATAGGAACTGATTTGAATCACCTCATTGTTGAAGAGAACCATGCCCATCAGAATTGATCATCATGTAGTCTTCTTGTTGCCATGTATAATGATCTCCTGGTTCTGCTCATTTCACTCAGCATCAGTTCATGCAAGTCTCTCCAGGCCTCTCTGAAATCATCCTGCTGGTCGTTTCTTACAGAACAATAATATTCCATGACAATCATATACCATAATTTGTTCAGCCATTCTCCAACTGATGCTGCAAACATTTTTGCACATGTGGGGTCCTTTCCCTCCTTTAAGATTTCTTTGGATAAAGGAAGGAAAAGGCCCCACATGTGCAAGAATGTATGTGGCAGCCCTTTTTGTAGTGGCTAGAAACTGGAAATTGAATAGATGCCCTTCAATTGGAGAATGGCTGAATAAATTATGGCATATGAATATTATGGAATATTATTGTTCTGTAAGAAATGACCAGCAAGATGATTTCAGAGAAGCCTGGAGAGACTTACATGAACTGATGCTGAGTGAAATGAGCAGAACCAGGAGATCATTATACACGGCAACAACAGTACTATATGACGATCAATTCTGATGGACATGGCTCTCTTCAACAATGAAATGTTTCAAACCACCTCCAATTGTTCACTGAAGAAAGCCATATACACCCAGAGAGAGGGATGTGAAATGTGGACCACAACATAACATTCTCATACTCCTTGATTGATGTTTGCTTACATTGTGTTTCCTTTATCTGATATATTGTTTGTGTAGATAAGATTTTTCTTGCACAACAATGATAAGTTTGGAAATATGTATACATATATTCGATTTGCCAATATTTTAACATAATTAACATGTAGTGGATATCCTGCCATCTAGGGGAGGGGTGGGGAGTTGGGGGGAAAATTTGTAACAGAAAGCTATGTAAGGGTTATTGTTGAAGAATTACCCACACATATGTTATGCAAATAAAATAAAAAAAAAGAAAAAATTAAAAAAAAAAAGATTTCTTTGGGATACAATTCCAGTAGAAACACTTCTGGGTCAAAGGGTATGCACAGTTTGATAACTCTTTGAGCATAGTTCCAAATTGTTCTCTAGAATGGTTGGATCTGTTCACAGTTCCACCAACAATGTATCAGTGTCACAGTTTTCCCACATCCCCTCCAACATTCATCATTATCTTTTCTTGTCATCTTAGCCTATATATATGTGTGTGTGTGCGTGTGTGTGTGTGTGTCTTTAACCTATATATATGTCTTTTATATATATATATATGCATATATATATACAAACATATATATATGTATATATATACACACACACATATATAGCCAAGTATATAGTGGTATCTCAGAGTTGTCTTAATTTGCATTCCTCTAATCAATAGTGATTTGGAGCACCTTTTCATATGACTAGAAATAGTTTCAATTTCTTCATCTGAAAATTGTCTGCTCATATCCTTTAACTATTTATCAATTGGATTTATTCTCCATTTAACTTAATTTTCGTGAGGCTTTGTGATATAAACAAGATCACAGAGACAAGAATTAGATGTAGGTTCTAGGATTATTCTTTCCACTATAATATGCTGCATCTCATAATGTTTTTTGTCAATTTTCAGATTTAGAACAATGCTGATCTCAATTCAACTCTTAATAATCTGTAGTAGGATTAGACACTTCAATGAAAGCATTCTGATTTGGTGAAATTAAATGCATAAGTTTTCAGTGCTTAAACTTTCTCTAATGGGGGATAGAATAAAATAAATGAAATCCACATGTAGTCTTCAATCTAGGTAATGTTTTCTACTTCCTTATCTAATACCTCTTCGTTCAATAAACATTTATTTCTTCCTTCAGCCAGGCCTTTGGCAAGTTATTAAAACTAGAGAAGGCCTTCTACCTCCTTCATTTTCCATATCCACCTTAGTTTGAAAAGATAACGGGGAATGAAATGACTAAAACACAAGAGAAAATAGCAGGAGAAAGAAGCCAACAGCTCAGCAATCAGCCTTAAATAATCATGCATTAACTGTGTGAGCTGAAGCTAACAAATTACCACACTGAGGGCAATGCCTAAAGGACAGCAAGCTATTTTGTCCACTGCTTTTTCTACCTTTGTTTCAAGAGACTTGTTTCGGTGATGCTGAAGGCAATTTTACAGTCAATGCTATCCCAAAAGACCGCCTGTGAAGCACTCCTGGTCAGATTGTCACAAAGTCTGATGTCAATGGATTCTATTCCTATCCTGTATTATTTTTTTTTAAATCTCGGCTTCACAGAAACAAAAAAAAATCCTGAGGCACAAGTCAAGCATAGTTTGTAAAGTTTGTCTTCAGAGAACTCAACTTTTGAGCCAAACATTGGGATTAACTGAAACTCAGTTTGCCAAACAGCACCACACAGCAAGCCTCAGAATTTTTTTTTCTTTTGCACGTCATTAATTCTATTGAAGACTCCTCACTTCCCCTTGCTTCAATACTACCACCATCACTACCACCACTACCACCATCTCTGCTGCCACCAGCAATGATCTCAAATCACGTTTTTACCCTAGACTATTTTTCAGACACAAACTACTCTGACAGGATCTCTTTATGTGTAAGTTGGGTGAAATATAAGCATTTAACTCTACATCAAAAGCTAACCTTTCAAAACACTGAAAAGAGAATTAAAATAAGACATCTTTTAGTACCAATTTTACTGTACTGTGAAATGAAATTTCTTTCAAAAATAACTGCCTCGCGTCCAAAGGGCATCTTCTCATGTGCACATACCAATTTTTCGCCACATGACACCTCCATCAAGAGAACTGAAATTCTAGACAAGATAGTTTTAATGCATGTGGCAAAAGGTTCTTTTCAAATAATTTCTTGTGAAATAAGTAGTGTCGTTCTAGTGGAGGTAGGGAAGGAAAATGGAAAGGGGAAAAATTAACTCCATTGTAGTCTGGAGAATGATGGGATCTGGACAAGCAGTAGTTACCTGTAGAGTTTACAGAGCCTGCTGCTGTGGCTAGAATTCCCAAATGAGCAGATGTTTTTAGAAATCACTGACAGAAGTTCTAGCAAATATTATACAGAGATGACCAGCAAAGTGACAATCTCTCCAGTTAAGGAAACAGCAGGATAGTTACCAGGCTTCCTGTAAGCAAAATAACTCTCAAAACATATGTTGTTTTTCTTTCCTTTTTTTTTCTAGAGGTATTAGTAAGATTATTGCCAAAAAAGATTACTGTTGATGTGCATAGCATAGAAGCTACTGTAGAAAAGAAATCCTCTGTAGATAATACTATTTCAGAAGAGACCATGACTCTATCATGAATTTCCTTGGCATAGTAAAAAAGAAAGCATGAATATACATTAGTATAAATTCAGTCAAGCTGAAATCTTTCTCAATTTAAACATTTAATATATTTATGTTAAGACAATCAAACATAATTCTTCTACCCTTTACTCCAAAAATTATGACTTAGCATATTTATTTGGAGGACGAAGAAAGAAAATGTAGGAGAAGGAAAGAAGGAAAGAAGGAAGGAAGAAAGGAAGGAAAAAAGGAAGGAAGGAAGGAAGGAAGGAAGGAAGGAAGGAAGGAAGGAAGAAGAAAGGAAAGAAGGAAGGAAGAAGGAAAGAAGGAAGGAAGGAAGGAAGGAAGGAAGGAAGGAAGGAAGGAAGGAAGGAAGGAAGGAGAGATGGATAAAAAGAAGAGAGAGAGAGAAAGGGAGGGAGTGAGGAACAAAGGGAGGAGAAAAGTATTAGGGACAAAGAGAAGGCAAACTATACACAAAAATGAATTAATGATTACAGCTCTTCACTGACTTTTCCCCATCTGAATTCATATCTTCCTATAAGCCTTCTACCTCTGTCCAGGAAAATGGGACACTTTCTGCTTTCAGAAATCTGGCCTCACTCTATTAAAATGATTTGTTTCAACTCATACAATTTTAATGTGTAATTATGCATAGCTTTTCTGTCAATGAATCCATGATCTGCTTAATGAAGTCTTTCTAAAACTGTACATCACAGTATATTCATGAACTTATCATGAACTTGTCTTGCCCTTGACATCTCAAATCCTCTTACAAAGTACCCAGAACATGCTAGATGTATTCCACTAGGTATTCTGACACTTGGGGAGGGGGAGGGATTAGTTTAACACCTGGGCTTTCCATATGTTACTTCCTTGCTTTCAATAAGTGAAAAGCACATTTTCTTTTACAATCACAAATTACCTGGATTATTTGGATAATATATTTAATTCTACTTCTTATGTCCAAGTAATCCTTGGCTTAATACTGAAGCCTATTATTGCTCACCCTCTGTCATTGCAATGGGGTCTAACAACATGTTTGATTCCTTTAAGATTTTGGTGTTATAGGAATTGAGATCATATAGCTTTGTATCACTAGAATACTATTGGTGATAAAAATTGATTTAGAGTCAGGAAAAAAATTTGTAATATTTCAAAACAATACAAAGATTTCCAGAAAACCCTTCCCCATTACTTCTAGAGATTCCATCCTAGGTACAATTCCTTATTTATCTATAATACCTGCTCTTCTCCAGCACAGATGGATGAAGAGATTAATCAGCATTATGTCTGGTGAATTCTACATCCAATTTGCATTAATAAAATAATGGGATTATGATAGGGAAGAGAACTTAGAGAGAAGTCCATTGAGTTCCATGCCTTCCCTAAGTCTAACAGGTAATAAGAAAGATGAGCTCCAACTGAATGCTCAGTAGCCTCAAATTCACTAATCCTTCCAGGTAAACTATACATTGTTGCTTCATTGAGCTTGTAGCTCCTTGAAACAATTACTTTTGCTTATATTTAATTGTTGGGCTTATCTTTTTTGATTTTTCATGGATTTTGTTGAAATGGTTTTATAGCAAATTGGGGAATTATTATGTAGCACAATATCATCCGAGGCATCAAAGGAGTATGTCATTTTAGAGAAACCTTTCTTCTTTTTAGAGTCTATGTATAACATATAACATGGTAGAAATAATGGAGAGAAGCTGGTTGTATTCCTAATAAAATCAGGGATGAAACAGGGATGCCCATTATCACCACTGCTATTCAACATTGTACTAGAAATGTTGGCTTTTAAAATAAGAAAAGAAAAAGGAATTAAAGGAATTAGATTAGGAAATGAGGAAATAAAACTATTATTCTGTGCAGATGATATGATGATATAATTAGAGAATTCTAGAAAATCATCCAAAAGCTTATTGGAAACAATCCACAGCTTTAGCAAAGTTGTAAGATATAATATAAACCCAGACAAATCATCAACATTTCTAGATATTACTGACAAAGCCCATCAGCAAGAGATAGAAAGAGAAATTGCATTTAAAATTACTGTTGACAAAATAAAATACTTGGGAGTCTACCTGCCAAGACAAAATCAAGAACTAGATGAACATAAATACAAACATAAACAAAAATATAAAAAACAAAACACTTCTCACACAAATAAAATCAGATCTAAACAATTGAAAAAATTGTTCATGGCTAGGCCAAGGTAATATAATAAAAAATGACAATTCTGCCTAAATTGGTCTTTTTGTTCAGTGCCATACCAATCAAACTGAAAAAAAAATATTTTATAGAACTAGAAAAATAATAACAAAATATATCTGGAAGAACAAATGGTCAAGAATATCAAAGGAATTATTAAAAAAGATTCAAAGGATGGTGGCTTAACAGTACCAAATCTAAAATTATATTATATAGCAGCAGTCATCAAAACTATTTGGTACTGGCTACAAAATAGAGTAGTAAATTAGTGGAATAAATTGGATACACACAACACAATAGTCAAAGCTTATAGCAATCTAATATTTGATAAATCCCCAAACTCCAGCTTCTGGAATAAGAATTCACTATTTGACAAAAATTACTGGGAAAACTGGAAAATAATATGTCAGAAACTCAGCATAGACTTACTTCTCACATCCCATACCAAAATAAGGTCAAAATAGAAATATGATTTGGGCATAAAGGATGATGCCATAAACAAATTAGGAGCACAAGTGATAATTTATCTATCGGATCTTTGAAGAAGGGAGGAATTTCTGACTAAAGAAAACCAGAGAACACTATGAAATACAAAATGGACAACTTTGATTACATTAAATTAAAAACTTTTGCACAAACAAAACCAACATAAAAAAGATTAAAAGGGAAGTATAAAGTTGGGAAAAAATCTTTACAGACTGTCTTTCTGATAAAGGTCTCATTTCTAAAATACATGAAGAACTGTGTCAAATTTATAAGAATACAAATCATTCCCCAATTGACAAATGGTCAAATGATATGAACAGACAATTTTCAGATGACAAAATTAAAATCATTCATAGTTATATTAAAAATGTTCTAAATCATTATTGATTAGAGAAATGCAAATTAAAACAACTTTGAGATAACACTTTACACTTCTATGATTAGCTAAGATGACAGGATAAGATAATGATAAATGTTGAAAGGATATGGGAAAACTAATGCATGATTGGTAAAGTTGTGAAATGATCCAACTTTACTGAAGAGCAATCTGAAACTATGCCCAAAGGGACTATAAAACTGTGTATGCCCTTTGACTCAGCAGTGTCATAATTTGTTCTGCATCCCAAGAAAATCGTAAAGAAGGGAAAAAGACATACATGTGCAGAAATGTTTTTAGCAGCTCTTTTTGTGGTAGCAAAGAATTGGAAAAGGAGTGGATACATACCAATTGGAAAATGGCTGAACAAGCTGTGGTATATGAAGGTAATGGAATATTATTGTTCTATTAAAAAATGATGAACAAACTGATTATAGAAAGACCGATTTACATGAACTGATGCTGAGTGAAACAAACAGAATCAGGAACACATTGTACACAATAATGGCAAAAGTGTGCGATGATCAACTATGAAAGGCTTGGTTCTTCTCAGTGGTTCAGTGATCCAAAGTAATCCCAATAAATTTTGGAGAGAAAATGCCATTTGCATCCAGAAAAAGAACTAATGTAACTGAATGTAAATCAATACATGTATATTCACTTCCCTTTTTTGTTTCCTTTTTTTTTATCTCTTCCATAGTTTTTCCCTTTTGCTCTGATTTTTCTTTCCCAACATGATTCATAAAGCAATGTACATTAAAAGTAAATAAACTTACTACTATAAAAAATCATTATGGACTATCACAAATGTTTTATAGAAACAAATTTTATATAGCCTTTCATTGTAGTATTAAGAGTCTTCCAATTTAAACTTATCCTTCTCTTCTGGAACTTCTTTTAATTCCTTTAGAATATTCTACATAAAATATTTATAATTATTTTATAATTGTAGTTTTATAATTTCATTTTAGGGTTTTCATAATTATAGATAGAATACAATTTTGTACATCATATTTTAAGTATTTAATGTAAATGTTGATTTGGAACTTTTTTGAGGCAAAATTATCACTGTTGTTATTGTTAACACTTAATGAATAAGTCTAAAAGAATATTATAAGCATTATAAAGAATTATCCTATGGGTTCACAACATAGCTTTTTTTTGTTGAAAGGGACATGAAAAAAAATAAAACAAAACACTGGGAACCACTAAGGGAAGGGATCAGAAATGACCTAATTTGTTGACAAGCTATGCTTTGAAAGTAGCCACAGGGGGACAGCTAAGTGGTGGCAGTGCAGTGGATACAGTATCAGCCCTGAAGTTAGGAGGACCCGAGTTCAAATCTGCTCTCAGATATTTAACACTTCCTAGCTGTGTGATCCTGAGCAAATCACTTAACCCCAATTGTCTCAGGGGAAAAAAAGTAGCTATAGGTTCTACAATGTAGAGAAGATGTCAAGAGCAGAGAATTTATTGCATTCTGGCTTACAACAACAATGTTGAATCCTGGAATATGTGAAGCTTAGATATTTGCTAACTAACAAGTGGCTTAACATTTTTCTGCTTCAATTTCCATCTATAAAATAGGATAACATCTACCTCTCAGGTTGTTGTGAGGAAAAAAATAATTTAATATCTTCAAAACACCTTGAAATTTTAAAGTGCTATATAATATCATGATGGTTGTGGCTATTATTGTTATAGTTGTTACCATCTCTATACTTGGCTTATTGATTCTAAACAAGCAGATGCTATTTCTCAATGAAATAACTGACCAAGTTTTATTTTTGTACAAACTTTTCATAGAAAACCTCTGTTCACATAGCCTTTGAGAATTTAGTTTCACTTCCTTGCCATGAATCATAAATTTAGACCTTTTTGTGGAGGATTTTACACATTAAAAGTCAAATAATATCGAATAGCAATAGGTAGACAAATTTCTTGTTAGATAATGTTACAATATATTTAACTATTCCTCCCAATCTTGGGCCATTTGTAATTTTACAAAAAATATTCCTCACATGAATTTTCTAAGTCATTTTTACCTTATTCAACAAACATTTGTTAAGTGCCTATGATATTCCAGGCACTAGGCTAGGTGATACAGTCCCTTTCCTTAAAGGGTTACTATTAAACAATGTACTGTACTAAAGACTATCTGTCTAGTTGAGACTTTTTAGGTGTTTCCTAGAATTTTGTTAATAAAATAAGTAGCCTCACTGCCTATGGTTTGCAGATTCTGCCTTCATTTTTTGAAGATATTTACAATATTTACCTTTTTCTACTCAAATAACTTTATTTAAAAGTAACTTCACAATTGCATCTATGCATCTCTTTTTTCAGCATTCTAGGATACCATTAATCTAGATTTGTTGACTTGAATCAATTGAGGGCAATTATTGTGGATATTCTCAATTTATCTTACTGTTTTCTTGGATTTTTATTCCCTGTTAACAATTTTTTTATCTTTTATAGCACAAAGATCATTCTATTTATTTACTTCTACTTTTCTTATTTTTAGAATAATAGATAATAATTTATTCTATAACATATTATAGAATACATATAATTATTCTATTTTATTATTAATTAATAAATTCTATTTAGAAGAGAACATTCAGCCTTCTGACTTTTCTCCATTAGCATGATCTCATACAATTTAATAAGTTACTATGCCTTCACTGATTGTCCCTTTGTCTCCAAATAGAGTGTTCATTCATTCCGCTTCAGCATTCAGTCTTATCATTGGCCCCAACTATGAAAAAACAATAAAAAATTTCATGGGAAGACTTCACCAAAAGGAAAACTTAGAAAACTGGCATTTCTGTTATCTAACAATATAAATCCTAAATCTAGAAACATGTACCTATGAAAATTGGAGTACAGGCAGATCTGATGAAATTGTTAACTATTATTTACTGTTTGTGATCTTTGGAGAAAATAGAAAAGATTACCTTTCTGCCTTACCCTCATAAATCATTAGCCTTTCATTTAAATACAGGATTCAATCACTTGCCCTCATCTATTTTCTTCACCTTGAAAATCTCACAGACTAATGAATCTGGCTTTGATTTCTCATACATGACTACTCAAATTTCGCCATGCTCCAGACCTACAAGCTGTAATAGTCTTGAGCAAGGGTTCCTAACTTGGGGTGTATAAATCTTCAAAAGAGTCTGGAGATTGATTTCAAGAAATCTATGAATCTAGATGGGGGGAAATGACTTCCTTATTTTCATGATTCTGTCATTAAGATTTAAGATTTGCATCAATTATTTTTTAAAAATTCCAAAAGGAAGTCCATAATCTTCATGAAATTGTTCAAGAGAGCCCTTAACATTAAAAAAAGTTAACTACTCCTGAACTACAGGACATAACAATCTTGATATCACTTTTCACACTTAATATTCAAAGTACCTAATACCAATATTAATCTTTAAATTTTCTTCTCCTGATGTCATTATTATAGGCAATAGTGTTATGCATTCACCCATTCTCTCATGTCTGAAATCTTAGGGTTATCTTTGCCTATTCCCTCTTTTTTTTTAATATTTAGTCATTTACTAAATCCTGTTGGTTTTACTTCTGCAACTCCTCTTGTATCCCTCTTCTCTCTTACTGGTAACATCTAGTTATAGGAACTTATTGACATTTGTTTGTACTATTGAACTAGAATATTAAGAAGGCATCACACTTCCATTTTCTCTCCTCTCTAAATCATCTTCAAAATTTCTACCAGACCAATCATTCAAATGTATAGATCCTTCCTGCCCAATATTATAGGTGTCCTATTTAAATACAGATAGTGTATAAACAGTTGTATGTTTTATATTTTCCATTAGAATGCAAGTTCCATAAGGACAGTGACTGAATCTTAACTAGCCTAGCTATATTTCTCAGGCTTAGCACAATAGTCTGTATACAGGAGGAGCTTCACCAAAACAAAACAAAACAAAACAAACAAACAAACAAAAATATCTTGTTGAATATAAATAAATAGAAGTTAGAGTTGGAAGATATTTTGGAAGAAAATATGTTAAATCTATCCTACAATACCTCTTCCCCAGACAATGATATATTGCCTAGAAGAAAAGTAATGGAAAGAGAACAGACAAAACTTTGAATTAGATGCATGTTTTATGAAATCTAAAGTCAGTCAAATGACAGAGTGAATAAAGCATTAGGTGTGGAGTCAGGAAAACATATTCAAATGTGGCCTCAGACAAACCATTTGACCCTGGACAGGTTAATTTAACTTTTTAGGGATACTGTTTCCTCATCTGGGGATGAGGAATGGGGAGGATAATAACATCTTCCTCCCAGGATAATCCTGAATTAAAAATCTGGCCTCAAACCTTTTTTAACTATATTATCCTAGGTAAGTCATTTGACAATATTTGCTTCAGTTCCTCATGTGTAAAATGAGCTAAGAAGAAAATGAAAAACCACTTCAGCATCTGCCAAGAAAACCCTAAATGAGGTCATGAAGAGTTGGACATAACTGAAAAATGACTAAGCAACAACTCAGAGCTGTTATTAGAATAAATTGAAAGAGCTTAAAAAGAAAGCATTTTGTAAAATGCTTTGCAAACATTAAAGTGCTCTCTAAATGCTATTATTATTTTATTTTATAATTGTTCATGTTCCCTCTTACCCCAATATTCCAGAAAATAAAGAACATATTTTAATAAATAGCATATGTAAATTAATGTAAAACATTATTATATTTTTATCCATATCCATTGATTTTTATCCATAATAAAACACCTAACATATGTAAAATGTTAGAGATATAAGGAAACTTAAGAAGGTTTAATATTTTTATTTTAAACATAAAAAAAATAATTTTAGTAATTTGCCTGAAATGAAAAGTTATACCTTCCAACCATAAATGCCATGCTTGCTTCACTATGCCATTGTTTTATAGATGGATTACAATAAACATTTATTATCAATATTGTCTTTAAAGAGATGTATTCTAGTTTATTATATCAAAGCAATATTTAACATTATTAGGCATTTATATTTAATGTCATAATTGCTGCAAATTCATTAAAAATGGATTTTCCAAAAAAAAAGTCATTAAGCATAGAAGACATTTATTTGGTCCATCAAATTTATAGCTTCCCTCTCTATAATCACTACCCAGCTTAAAACAATAAAAGGTAAGGATCACTATGACATGTTCTAATTGTGTGAAGAAAAGAAAGCTAAGTAAGTATATATACTATAGTATTTTTGGGGAAAAGTGTTCCAAGATTCACTAGAAATACATAGTTCGATAATAACACAACACTATAATATAAAGTAATATATTAAGTAATATAAAGAAGAGTTAGATAAAACTCAAATAAGATATAGTTTATTATGTATATAATGTTCCATTTATTTTAAGATTTTAGATTCATTCCCCTCAGGCCTACCCTGATTTATTTTAGGGCCTAGGCTAATAAGACAGTGCCTATTTTCATGGCTGTTACAAATCATTAAAAGTTTTATTCTTCAACATAGACTTCACTCAGGTCACTATTTCTCAAATCTCTGATGATTTCCTGTCCTGAGTCTGAAGTTGAATGAAGAAATGGGTCAACTGAAATGTCAAGTCTATTGGTAGCTCCCCTTTCTTCCTTTTATTTGATAGTATTTTTCTCCTAGCAAAGTTCTATAAATACATACAACAGATCAAAGGATGAATATATATATATACATATATATACATATATATATACACACACATATAAATAACCACCAATTAAAGGAAATTTAGGAGAAAAAAACTTTTCAGCACATCCTGTGAAAACAAACAAATAAAACATCCTTGGAAATATGGCCTTGGTCATTAAAAATAAGCCCAGCAGAGATAAAACATTAAGAAGATATTAGGGTTCTCTAGGAAATCAAGATTATATCAATTAAGATTATCAGAAATTAAATCTTCTCACAGTGTTTTGTGACTTGAAAAAAATAATTTTTGGTTTGTACCAATGAAAAAGGAAAAAAAGAAGAAAGGAGACATAACAGGACTAACCCAGCATTATTTCTGTTCCCTATCAAAAGTTCTGAGTAGAGCTTCATAAACAATTAACATATTAAAAAATACTTATCTTAAACAGATGGATGCATTCTTGAACTTTATAGAGTTTTGTTAAAATCAGTGATAACAGTAGATTAAATAGTTATTCTAGAGAAATGTAGCATTTTATAAAGACTTTAAGGTCATTGTAAAATATATGTCGTGTTCAAATAATAGGATCTTAATTGAAAGAGGATATGCATACTTCTTCCTGAGTTCAGTATAGAAATTGGGGCCCTAGTTATTTATTGGCCATTGTTGTAATTTAGTCATGTCTGACTTTTTGTGATCCTATTTTGGGGTTTTCTTGGCGAAGATACTGCAATATTTTTTACCATTTCCTTCTCCAGCTCATTTTATAGAAAAGGAAACAAAAGCAAACAGAATTTAAATGACTTGCCCAGAGCCACAAAGGCAATGTGTCTGACACCACATTTGAACTCAGGATTAATTAATTCCAGGTTCAGGGCTGTATCCACTGTCACCTAATTGTCAAGGCTGGAGTCACTAGGACCTTCAAAAAGACTTGAGGCACTTACAGATACCTCTCTGTTTTATTTATTTATTTTTTTTCCCAAGAGGAGTTCAATGATTCTTCCTCTAACAGAGCCTGTTGAAGGGAGTTTTGAGGGCTGAGAGAGTAAGGCAGAGAATTCCAGAACTCAGAATACCTGACAGGTTTTGTAACTAGTGAGACATTGATGCCCCAAGGAGAAAAGATCAAGCTCCAATCTTCAAAACCACCTTCTAGACCCATGCCAGTAAAAAAAGAAATGAGGACTTATCCACGTGACGCCACATTTGGACATAAACTTGCTGGGATTAATGCTATGTAGAAACAGAGATAAGTTTTGAATTTACTCCCTCAGAAACTGAGGTAAAATATGGAAGAGCATACCCTTGCCATGATGAAAGAAATATTCACACTTTCTTCATTATCTTCAAAGTAAATAAGTCTTTTTAAAAAATTAATTGATATTAAGTATTTAAATAGAACTGGGGTGCTAGTTACTAGTTCCCTAACAACAGGAGGGGGGAGCAGTGGTGTTACTATGGGGAGGAAGTAGAGAGGAGAGAAAATACATAAAGACCTCAGGGTACCCTGGCAAATTAAGAGGGAAATGTAATAGGCCTATTTTTTTTCCCTGAGGCAATTGGGGTTAAGTGACTTGCCCAGGGTCACACAGCTAGGAAATGTTAAGTGTCTGAGGTTACACTTGAACTCAGGTCTTTCTGCACCACCTAGCTCCCAGCAGGCTTAATCTTGAAGAAATTAAAGCTACAACATGCTAATTTTACAACACTAGTCATGTGGCTCCTTGAAGGAAAAAATGCAAGATTTGGGAAAGAAGGAAAGATGAAAAACAGCAAAAAAATGAAATCACAGATATCTCATTGTGTGTTTGCCTTGCTCTAAATCCTGCTCACCTCTCTCCACACCCTTGATTTCACATAAACACTCAACCAGAACTTTCACATTCCCAGAACATAAGATACTTGTAACTGAAACATAAGATTATGTACTTGCAAATTGTTAGAAACTATAATTTTTCAAAAATTAAGGGATTCCTTTTTTTAAGGGCACTATGCTATAACTGAATAATGTTGATAACCCTGAAAGGCATCTTTTTAAAGTTCCTGGTTCAATAAAATAATAGTTAATACTAATGCAATCAGCAATGACTGGAAATGTTCATTTTTGAACTTCTCTGACAGTGGCTAAAATAATTATCGTCAGAAGTGCTCATTTTTTCTCACTATTATTTTGGAAAGTTATACTTGGCATTTCATAAAATTACATTGATGATTTTCAGATCTCAGAACTTAGGAAAAATAGTTTAAGTATCTGGGTTCTTGTTTCAACCACAGCATTGTCCTAAAGAACTAAATTTGTTATTTAATTGCCATAGGAAGCTTCTACATGAGGTAAGACTCTTACCAATGTTTGTGGATATCTTCTCAACAACTTCTAGCCAGCAAAAGGCTATCTGAAGCAGTAGTGTAAAATTAAAATAGAATTGAAGCTTTTAAGTCATTTGTAAGGATTCCTGAAGGCTGCATATTGACTCAAAAAACCCCCACATATTAATATTATGTAAGCTCTATTGTATTTTCAATTATTTAAAAAAATATTTGGGGCAACTAGGTGGCACAGTGAATAGAGCCCTGAAGTCAGGAGGACCTGAATTCAAATCCAGTCTCAGACACTTAACACTTCCTAGCTGTGTGACCCTGGCCAAGTCATGTAACCCTAATTGCCTCAGGAAAAAAAAAATATTCCTCAATTTCATTTCAATCTGGTCCCTTTAGGGAGGATTATAGACTATTTGTTTAACCCTTCTAGTCTCAAACAGTGAGAGTTTATGTGAGTTGCCCAAAGTCACAAAGTGAGAAATTATCATAGAATATAAACCCAGAAATTCCTAGGGTCAATGCCAGCTCTCTTATCACTGTTAAAGAGACTTTAATAAAACAATTTTAAAATCTTCATGGGAAAAAATTAAAATAGCAGATAGGACCCTAACTTTTGCAGTTACTCTCTTCAGTTTAATTAGCTACTTTAAGCTGTCTTGGAAAAAAGGATCAAATAAAATATAGGATATTATCTTCATCTTGTTTTCTTCTTCATTAAAATATAAGCTCCTTAAGGGACAAGGCTCCTTCACATTATTCTTTGTATTACTGGTGTCCAGTACAGAGAAAACATTTGATAATTGCTTGATTGATTTAATTGATTTTCATAACACCCAAATCTATTAGAAGAAATAGAGCATATTTGTTTTTTTCTGTCATGACCAACTCTTTGTGACTCCAATTGGAATTTTCTTGGCAGAGAAACCAACATTCTTTGTCATTTCCTTCTCCAGTTTATTTTACAGATGATGAAACTGAAGCAAACAAGGTTAAATGACTTGCCCAGAATCATAGAGCTAGTAGGTATCTATGGCTGAATTTGAATTCAGGTCTTCTTGACTCCAGATGCAACACTCTAACCAATAGATGCCCCAATCAAGTAGATAAAGAGCTTTCAAATGGAAACAAAAAGAAGAGGTATTAGATAGTCAGATTCCAATTCTATGAAAGGAAATAAAGCAAAACACCTAGAGCTATGCAAAATGGAATAGGATTCCTAGTGAGGTAGTTGAATTCCTCTGATTGAAGGTCTTTGAGCAGAAGCTTAGTACATAGTAGATACTAAATAAATGCCTACTGATTGATCATGCTACCCAAAGCTGTGAAAAAAAAACAGACTTGGGTGTTATAAAACCATATGAGTAATGAGATGAACTATTGAACTAGATCTGCAGCACTGAGATAGTAAAAAAAAAAAAAAAAAAAAAAAAAAGGGGTGGTGTTCTACTTTTAATCCTTTAACATGTTTCCCAATTTAAAAGGTCAGGGAGAGGGAAAACAATTATTATTTTATGAAAAACAGAGTATTTTAGAACAAAAATACCCCATAAAAGTAAATGGCATGATGAAATTCCCACTTAATAGTGTATAAAATAATTTTGCTTATTGGTTAGATGTCCAGTGTTTCAACCTATTTTTAAATGCCTGTTGAGATAAAATAGAGGCAGTATTTTTCTGAATGATGCCATAAAAAATTAGAAAGTGCTGTAACTGTGGCAGCTAGTGACTTCAGGACTACTCATCGAACTGTCCAAGGAACAGTGCTCAAAGACAATTCCTTGTCACCACCTAATAATGCTCATGTGCCCAGCCATATTTTATGTACCACTGCCTTTTGTCCAAACTGAAATGATAAAGAAAATTCCAGGCAAAGACTAAAGATACAGCCTTTGAAACTGTTAATATGTGCATAATCGCTGGTGAGTTAATATACTAGTATTAATTTGCCTTTTGCTTTGGGAATAAGTTCTACAATATGAGATTCCTTCTGCTTACTCAGGTTACAGATTTCTCTCTGCTAAATTGAGACTCCTCTTTTTCTTCTCCCTTCAGGATATTATGTTCATTTGTAGTGTCAGAGTTTCATCTGAGGGCACTAATGAGTTTAGGTTCCCACTGACTGCTGTTAATTTTTTTGTCATCTGTGAAAAGGAAGACTAATGAGAAAAAAGAAAATTCACACCCTAAATCACAAATAAGTTTTATCTTCATTTACCTGGTTGAAAATTTTCACAGTATGGGCATATACATCTTTTGTTCATAATCTGCATTAAAGCATTCTACTTCACGTATATAGACAGATACATCAGTGGCAGTGTGCATTTATGATCAGAACTCATTGAAGGCAAGTTTGACTATACTAAGCAGCCCTACTTTCTGAAGCAGTCTCCAATTTAAGTATGCTGTCAATACATCATAACAGAGCTACACGCAAAGGATCACAGAACTAGAGGTGAAATGGAGCATATTAAGAGCCTGGTTTTACTGATGAGAAAACTGAAATGAGATCTCAGGTACAATAATAATTCCATTGCTTCTGGAAAGGTCATGACAATGGACCTGTGTTTGTATAAACTATACAACTGAATTCCCTAACAAAAAAGCTGTTTCTGCATTCACTACTGCTATTATATTATCTTACTCTATTTAAATGCTAGTTTTTGAGAAAAAGGAAATTTTCCATTTTGTCTTAGAACCCCCAGGGTTTTGAATAGTATTTGGTGCTTAATTCATGCTTTTTTACTCCATTTTTTTATAGTTTTAAAAGCACTTGTGTTCAGCTCTACACAACATATTTTGGAACGAACATTGCTAAACTGAAGAGACTAGAACTAATCGGAGAGAATTGTGAAAGGTCAGTGTCTATTTCACATGAAGATTTATGGAATAAATTGGGATTGATTATGTTGGACAAGCAGAGATTGAAGCAATGATGAATATTGTCTTTAAAGAAGTTAAAAAATCTTGCCTTCTCAATGAGTGGGATAAGGAAAATGAAAGAAGAATTTGGTATTGAAAATAATTTTTAATAGTAGTTTTAAATAAAAGTATTTAAAAGCTGTCAATAAAGAGAACTTATACACGGGTTACCTTAGCAGGTATTGTTCTTCCCTTACTGGATGTCCTTAAATAAATTCTCAGTGACCAGTTGTGTTGTAGTGGGAATTTTTTTTTCCAAGTAAAGGTTGAACTACGTGATTGCTGTGATGCTAAAAAGTGCTTTCCTGAGACCTTGCAAAGTAGTATTTGGCAGAGTGGATATCTTCCCATTTCCATAGTTTACAATGGAATTTATGCTATAGTACCATGTTTTATCCTTTGAAAAAATGTCACTCTATATATAGAATTTATCTTCCCTTATTTAAACAAATCATTATACTGAATCTCTGTCACAGACACCATCTTATACCAAGGAATAGCTAGAACTTAATAATGGAAAACAGGTAAAGAACTTTCCAATGTCATCTTAAACGAAAGGGGCCTAAAAATTTGTAAAGTGATTTCCTTTAAGAACAGTTAAATGGCCAAGTGGATAGAGTACTTGTCCTGGAATCAAGAAAATTTGAGTTTATATTAGAGATTAACTTGCTGTGTGACCCAGAGCAGATCATTTAACCTGTTTGCCTCAGTTCCCTCTTCTGTAAAATGAGCTGGAAAAGGAAATGACAAAACACTCCTGCATCTTTGCCAAGAAAACACTAAATGAGGTCATGAAAAATTGGACATGACTGAAAAATGACTGAACAACAATCCTTTTAAGGAAGGTTAAGGAGAACGGTACTATTCGAACTGTACTAGTATTGTTCTCACATTAAATATCTCTAACTGAGGTGACCTGAACTCTCTCTTGCACTGCACCAGGAAAGACTGAATCAATCTAATTTGGCTCTACATGAATATTTGACCAAACATTCAAACTGACTTTTTAAGTCGCCACGATGAAATTTGAAAAGTGCCTATATCTTTTCCTTTGTTAAAAATAGACAGAATATAAAAATCTCCATTAATGAAATGTTATAGCTGAGATCTGAGGCACACATGGGAACAAAAAAAAAAATCCAAGTTATGGTTCCCATAGCAACTGTAACTCAGTCAGATTTTACTTTTATGTTAAGTAAGTACAACTTCAGGAGGAAAGCAAAATACTACCTTTGTGCAAAGAAATAGAATTAGGAACACAGCAACAATAGCCCTGAATTTCCTGACTTTTTATGCCAATGTTAAATATTAACTATTAACATATCATCAATATCGCAACATTGATATAATACACTTGTCATAAATCATTTCAACCTGCCTTTCTTTCCATGTAAAAAAATTGATTTACTGTTTTAAAATGTGAAAGAAAATAATCTCTTAATGACATGTTAAATCAGAACTTGACTTTATAATTTACTGATTCAGGAACATGGTTCCGGATGTAACTACAACATGTTATTTACTGAAAGTACAGTACATGAAAATGATATCTGATTGCATTCACTGTCAGGTGCTTAAGCTTGACATTTTTCCAATTACTGCAGGTGTGAGCTAAATTCTTAAAAAAAAAAAAAAGCAGACATGCAGTATCTTAAGGGTAGGTAGAGCACACAGAATTACTAAAGAATATAGGAATAGTTGAAGTATCCACTTTTCACAAGGAAAAAATAAATGAGTACTCACTCCTGTTATGTAGCGAGGTCTATATTGAATAGTTCCAAATAAACCCAGAATGACGATGATAATATGGACAAAATTTGCCAGGATAGGTGCCCACTGGTATCCAAGGAAATCAAATATTTGCCTCTCCAGCACGCAAACCTAGAATCAGAAGAGACAAGAGGCAGCTCAGTAGGTTTCAGTGACAAAGATACTATATTAACATAACAGTCAAGTAACCTAAGAAAAATTAGAGTGGAATCTTTCCAGTTTGTTTTTAATCAACAGGTTTTGTGAAAATAGCATTTGTCATTCAATTGAGGAGTGAGGTGACAGAGGAGTAGTCCCAACAGCCCAGATGATTTCAGGAGGGTTTGGGGGTGGATATCCAACAGCATCTACAAACTGTCACATTTATAGCAGCTGGGTAAATGATGTTGTCATATGTAGTATCAAATATTTCATATCATCCACTGACAAGGAAAAATATATCTATTTGAAAGATCGGTTACCTTACTCTCACTAAACAAGGTGGAAAGAGTCAAGTCAAGTCAATAAGTATTTATTCAGAGCCTATCATTTGCCAGGTACTGTGCTAAGTACTTGAAAGAGAATAGAATTGAAACAACACCAAAATATTTGTTTTAGCCTAGTTTTTTTCATCAAAACTATGTGCTCTTAGCCTAATTCAGTCTGTCTGGACTTTCTTCATTTTTAAAATCAGCCCTGAACTAGATGGTATTTAGGATCCTTTTTGGCTCTTCCATCATATAATTCTATGAGTCTTTGTTGTTCAGTTATTTTCCAGTCATGGGAGAGAGGGGTGAGAGGTAAGAGGGGATAAGAAGAGTGAATGGGAATCTAGGCACATTAGTTAATCATAAGATGCAAAGAGATAGCATGTCAGCAAAAATCCCAAGTCCCAAATAAAGCACTACTTTTCAAAAGGATCTCCACAAAATTCTAATTTCATAAATCTTATAAATTCTCATCCTAAATACTTACTCACCAATTATTAAATGTATTGTTTTATTATATATTTGTGTGAATTTATATAAATTTTATGTTCATAAATTTATGTGAATTTATAGAAATTATATTATATATTTATTCAAATTGTTTATATATGTAAATTAAATTGCTTTTCAATTAGAATCAATGAGATACATTTGTGATAAAACAACCTAAAGCCTTTTCAAATCATTAAGGTAAAAACCATGTACTGCTAAATCATAATTGATAAAATAATAGCTGAAGAGCTGAGAAAGACATTAGAGGCCACTTAGTCTAGCCTATTTACTTTACAGATGAGCACTAGAGAATTAGTAAGCACAAGTAAATTGACAATGGGCACACTGATGGGAGACAATAGAGTTGGCATTAAACACCATATCTCAATCTCTAAATGAGGTAGACTTCCTCCTGCTCTATGCTGATTCCCCAGGATTCTACTCAAATACCAAAAATCATAACATATTATACTATCATAAATCACAATGATTTTAATGGAGAATGAATATAATATTATTGCTATTTACTCCTTTTCAGATGTGTTCAATTCTCTGTGATCCCATTTGAGGTTTTCTTGCCAAAAATATTGGAGTAGTTTGCCATTTCCTCTTCTAATTCATTTTACAGTTGAGGAAACTGAGGCAAATAGAGTTAAATGGCTTACCTGGAGTCATACAGGTAGCCAGCGTCTGAGGCCAGATTTGAACTAAGGAAGATGAGTCTTCCTGATTGATGATCTGATTTTCTTTCCACTAATCATCTAACTAATTGAAAATATAACATGGTACCATGCAATCTGTTAATCTGCTTCAATAGTTCTGAAAAAGAATCAATAAAACTCTAAAAATACAATAGCTCACCTTTTCTACCTATATGACAATACTAACTTACATGCATATATAGTACTTTATAGTTACAGAGTCCTTGTCATATGTGCCATTTGTCTTCAAAACAACCTTGTGATGTAGGTAGTACAAGTATTATTTATCATTTTATACAAATGAAAAAAAATATGATGGCAAAACTAAAATGCCAGGAAGAAAGGAAGAAAACAAACACATATTAAAGAACTATTATGCACCAGATGGTGTGCTAGGATTTTTTTTTCCCCAAATATCTTCTTTGATCCTCAATCATCCTGGGAAATGTGTATTATTCTTGTTTTACGGCCAAAGAAACTGAGGCACACCAAAGTTAAATGTTTCACCCATAATCATACAACTACTAAGCATCTCAGGTTAGATTTGAACTTAGACCCAGTGTGGTCTATCTCCTGTATCACAAAAAATGTTGGCTTTGGAGTCAGAAGATCTCTTATTTCCTGGTTCTTCTACCTAACTTCTATGTTATCTTGGTCTACTCATTTAACTTCTCTGGGTTTTTCCAGGCTGTTACCTACAAATTGATGATGTTGGACTGGATGGAATTAGGGTCTTTTTCAGCACTTTTTTTTCTGACTTTAAAGTGTCTCTTATCTTAAGGTCTTCTAATTATACATACATTACTTTTTCCCTTCACCCCATTATACTTCTGCCTTTACAATCTGAATAATTATTCACTATTTTTCTGCTTTCCTATCCCTTGAATGTATTTACTTCTTTTACAGTAGCTTTATTTGTCTATCACACTGTCTTTGAAAAGAGAACTACACTTAAATTTGAATTCCAAATAGTTTAGTTACCCTAATGTCTTTTGGGAACTATGCTATAGAAAATATATGAGTCCCCAAATATAGCTGTTCACTATAGTTAATTTGTAATTTCATGATTTTCTTAAACTGGGAAACATATTAAAAGAAATTTAATTACAAGAGGGGTGTTTGAAAAAATAATAATACTCAGAATTCTTTCAAGTCTGCTTTAATGAGAACAAACTCATAAATTCAGACCAAAAAGTACTGGGGAAAAAACAGAAGTAATAGATTTCTAGTGAGTTCAGTCAAAAATAAAATCAAGGGATTAGACATTATGTAGACATAATAGTAGAACCTTAATAAACATAAATGCAATTTTTGATGAAGGATAATAAGAAGAATAATAGAACTATAATATCTGCTATAATATGAAGACTCTTAAGTAGAATGTCATTTTCTTCTCTTTACTCCCAAAATTTAGAAATCCTAGCTCCCTTCATGGAGTAGTTAAAGAAGTTTATATAATTCCTTCTTTTGTTAGTGTATTCTTCCTTCAAAAATACTTTGCATTTAATTTGTATGTATGTTCTAATGATTTATCCTTACTAGCCTCACACCAAGCAAATGTAAGCTACTTGAGGTCAGGTCATTTTTTTTTTTTTTTTTTTTACATTTCTGTCCCTGAAATTTAGTAATGTCTGGTACATAGATGGTGTTTAATAAGTGCTTGATGAATGAATGGTAAATCATTTGTCTGTGTCTTGCTTACATAACCATATCCTAACAGAAATGGCAATGAGTTTGAAAAGAGACTAACTGTAAGATCAGGTAATCTGCAAAAACAATGAAAAAGCAATCTGATTTTATTTCATAAACAGGTCCACTATCATCCAAACTAATGTCAAGCAAGCAGCACTGATGGTGTCATCAGAAACCAGATCCCTAAAGATCACTCGCCATCATCAATTAATATCTGCAGCACTCCTACTGAGTTCCTGTTGCTGCTGTGCTACATACTAAACAAGCACATCTAAGCAGCATTGACACATTTAATAAAGACTCATAATGTGATACTACAAATGCCCTAATCCCCAAACTCTATTTACATCTACATTTCTACAAAGGGAACAGACAATATGTTCTATGAAAATACTCCATGAATTAAAAATTCCTCCCAGTAGTAAAGCTGTAAAGCTGAACTACTGATGGACAAATATAGCAACCAGAACCTGCTCTCACCCAGAATCAAATAAATGATCCTTTCTTTATTGATTCTTTTACTATTGACTGAAAAGGCCCTATCAGCCTAAAAACAAATAAAAAGATAACTATGAAGTATTTCTTAATATGTGTCAATTTGTATCCTGATACAAACATGAAAAAACCCATCACTTTTGTACAATGTTAGAGTAAAATTAAATTTTATAATTCTATTTTTTAAGCATAATCGAGAGTACTTAAGCTAAAAATGTTTTCTCAAACCCTTCTGATAAGTACTGTTAAGCAAAGTTCTTACTGAAGCAAAGATGTCTCATTGAATACATAAATGGATAAACATTCCCATAGTGTCTTTTAAAAAATTGCCACAAGATTGGGATAAAGAATTTTAGAGATTAAGAAAATCATCTTACCCAACCCTTTGGTTTTGCAGGAGAGTAAACTCAGATCCATAGAGTTAAGATTGCTTCTTCAAAGTCATGCCACATGCTACCATAACTTAGAAATATCAATAAGTTCAGTCTGATTTATATATTTTCAGTTTTCAAATCAACATATTTGTAGGTTAAATTGAAAGCTTTCTTATTCTCTAAATAGCTATCACTTTGTTGTTCTTCTGTCATGTCAGTTGTGTCCAACTTTCATGAACCCATTTGGGTTCATGTGTATGTCTGTAATATATATATTTTTTCCATTTTTGGGGGGTGGGGTGGGAAGTTGAATGGGAAACAGAGATATCAGAATAGTTTACCATTGCTTTCTCCAACTCATTTTATAAAGCACTGAGGCAAATAGGATTGAGTGATTTGCCCAGATTATACAACTAGTAAGTGGCAAAGGCTAGATTTGAATTCAGGAAGATGAGTCTTAGAGACATCTATAAAAATGAAACAATCCCTATCCTCAAGCAGCATAAATCTGACTGATATTAGACTGATTTTTATATAAATAATATAGTGTGTGTATGTATATATATGTATATGTATAAATGGAATTTCAATGTTTACTAATGTATTAAGTGTAGCACTTAGCTACCCCACAAAAGAATTTATTTATTAAAATATGCTTTGTGTTCTGCTTATTTACATTATGTATGCCTGAAATCCTGATAAAGATACTTTACAAAACAGGGAAAGAGAGCAGTAGCCTGTTTTATCCTTATCTTAAAGTATAAGGTTGGCTCTCAGCAAAATTGTGAACCAAAAGGAATTTGACAAACATGCCTCTCTTTAATACATTTCCCCCCTCTGCTATTATAGTATCACAATCAGATATGCAATGAGCTCATCTGATCAATGATTCAAGTATCTGAAGAACTCTTCCACAATAAAGAATAAAACATTTAATGTGCAAATCCTTCCAGGAACATTTTTTAAAGATAAGATTCTAGATAAAGGGTAACAGCAACAACAAGGGCGAATAATGGTGGAATTTCATGTACCATTAAGGAACATGTTTAAAGTAGAAAGCCTTTCCATTTCTCTTCAGATCATACCACATAGACAACTTCCTATAATATGTTTTGTGGAGATTCTTAATTTGAAATTTATATCTCTGAAGAGATATAATATCTCTGGAGAGATTTTAGAAAAGTCATTAATTGGTTGAGGAAAATTGCATCTTTATTTAACCTCAATAAAATTTATCATTTCCTTCTATTATTTGAAAACATTATTCTAACAAGGTATTTCTAGGATTTAAAAGAAGTCTGTGACAGACAAAAGGAAAGAACCTCAGACCTAGAGGTTATATTATCTTTATCAAGCACCTGAAATCTGATCATTTTCACCATTTAAAAAAATCTTTATAAAAATGTTCAATAATTTGCCCATAGTTTCACAGATATGATTGCTAGTTGCCCTTTATTCTTAGACAAAAAAAAATGACATCACTACGTTAGAGTCCAGTTAGAGTGTGTCTGACTGCGGTTGATCAGACCAATACGAGTTCAAAATGCTCTGCTACAAATTGGACAACAAATAATCCCTATAAACATTTGGAGTGGATTCTCTAACTCTGCATATCTTGCATTTCTTCTGAGCTAATTTAATTCTGCTTTGCTCATAGAGCACAACACCTGCATGCCATGCTTGACTGTCCTGTGCCAGTGCCTCCTATGTAAAGTGTTTTAAGGACCTTGCCCTGTGTGAATTCTCCATAAAATAATTTTTTGGACAGATTTAGACTCAGCCAGTAAATACCAGAGGAAAAAATTTGAATCCAGGTCTTCCTGACTCCAAATCCAGGATTTCAATCATTCAATCTGACCTCTCAGATAATGATTTTGGGTTGCAATCAAGAGCCAAGAAGCATACTAGAGCATGAACTTAAATGTGCAGAACATGAGTTCCTTTTTCTGGTAGCCTTAGGCACTAAAATGACTTTTTTTTTTTTTGAGCTTCAGTCTTCCTTATCTATATCTTGTTTAAACTAGGCTTATGCTTGAAATATTTCTAAGATATAAAAGTATCACAGAGTTTTTTGGGTTGTCCCAAGTTGCTCCTGTGAAGGAGAAAACTCTAGTCCCTTAATTAGATTAACAGTATGTTACCCAACAACCTTGGACTCTGGCTTCATTTTCATAAGTCCTTGATTAAGATAGCTTGAGGCATTAGAGTTAAATTGGTCCCAAATCCCAAGAGACCAGCAGTGCTGGTGGCTCTTGGAATTCAAATGAATTTCAAGGATTCTTTGGAAGTCTGAAGCAAACTGTGGGTCTTTGCTTACAGGATCTACTTCTCATCTAATTCCTACACACATAGCATCTGACAGCCCCAGGTAACCCGATGCTTATTTCTACTTGGTAGGGCTCTGCCAAATAGTCATTATAGAAAAAAAGAATCCTAAAGCAAGCATCTTGAAAGTCAAAGCTAGCAAGCATTTGATGAATGCTCAGTAATCCTTATTATTGTCTTCACCAAATGATGCTTTGAAAAGATTTGCCAAGTCTGTTACAGCTCTTATCTCATTTGATACTCACAACAAACTCAAGAGGTAAGTACTATCATGAAAATGAAAAAGGTTAATTGTCTTTGCCAAGGTCATAAGTGTAAGTCAGGGATCTGAACTCAGATCTTCTTGACTCGACCTGAAATATTCTATGCACTCTATACATATTCTATACACCTAATTAATGCTCAGTAAATTGAATTGACTGGACACAAGAAAGAAATAAGAAAGAGTTCTGGTGATTAGACTTGATGCTCAGTGTATATTCCTTTACTCAATGATTTCGCAGATCTAGGCTACTTGTCTGGGATCTGTTCCTTTCTTGTTACTGTTGTGTTCATTTTAATTCAAATAATTCATTAAGCATTTACTGTGCCTAGAACACTTTGCTAGGAATACAGATACCTAAAGTAAATAGCCTGTTTCTTCTCTGTCCATTTTGTGTTCCTCCTAAGTTTTCTTTGACTTCAATTCACTGTGCTTGTCCTTCTGGTGGCAGAGTCTGTCATGATCATTAGTGGATCCTGACTGACTCTTTGGTCTGACCAGAGTGGCTTCTCCTGCCCTTAAACTGTCACCTTCCCAGAAAACCAGAATCCTGGAGGAGTATCAAAGTGAAGTTTATAGTAAGAGGAAAATACACTGAATTTGGAGTAAGAAAACTTTGGCTCTGACACTTACTCTTTGCTACCCTTGGAAAGTTACTTAATCTCTGAAGATTCTAATTTACAAAAGTAGTGTGCTAGATTGGAAGTCCTCTGAGGTTCTTTATGGGCTTTTGTCTATGATTCTATGATTGCCCAAGTAAACTAGACAGGCTTGATTTATGTCTTTTTCCTTCAGTAAATACCCAGAGAAGAATCATAGCTTCTTGAAGCTTACTGGATAAGACTGAAAAGTCTCTTATTTTTACATATGCAAAAGGACAAACTTTCAGCAAGGTCAAATCAACAAATGATGCCTCTAACTGTGAGGTCCTTTAAGGCAGCATGTGTGAAAATGATTTTCTTGGAGAAGGAGCTGAATGAAAAGAGGTAAAAACCACATTATGGTTTGAAAAATATTTAATAAAGGAAAGGGCAAAAGGGAATTTGGTTCCTTTTTGGAAAAGGGGACATTCTATTGGGCTTATTAAGTCATTTCAGTTATGTCCAGTTCTTTGTGACCCTGTTGGGTTTTCTTAGCAGAAATGGTTGAATGGTTTGCCATTTCTTTCTTCAGTTCATTTTACACATGAGATACTGAGGTAAATGGGTTAAATGACTTGCCCAGGGTCACACAGGTAGTAGGTGTTCTGAAGCCAAATCTGAACTCCCAAAGATGAGTCTTCCTGACTTCAGGACTATCACTCTAATCACTATGCAACCAAGCTGCTCATAATGAAAAATGTGGTTGCTCTGCCTTTTTCTGGAGCCAATTTGAATAAATTTTGTGAGCATTTATAATTTTGGGAATAAGATGAGTACAAAAGGGAAGAAAGGTACATCAGTTAAAATATTAAATAGGAAGCCTACAGTAGGCAATTAGCCTTTATTTGTACAAATAAAAAGTCCAACAGTGTCATTCCTCACTGCCTGAAAAGAACATATTAGATTATTAAAAGCATTTATTAAATGCTTACTATGTACCTGACATTATGCTTAGCACTTTACAAAAATTACATAATTTTATTCTCATAAAACCTTGGGAAAAAGTGTTATTAATCTTATTTTACAGATGAAGAAACAGGCTGAAAGAAATTAAGTGCCCAGTGTCACACAGCTAGCATCGGTATAAGGGCACATTGAACTCAGGTCTTCCTGACTCCAGGGCCAGTGCTTTATCTCCTTCATCAACTAGGTGTCTTGAGCACCCAGGCAGTAAAATAGAAGTATATGTAAAAATCATATGGCCTAACTCCTTTAAGCTGAGCATCAATTAACCAATTCTTTATACCAACATTACTATAATGAAATGAAACTTCAATTCATTTTTCACATTTTAAAAGATAAAGTTTGATTCTCCATTAATAGACTAAATTTCTATATTGGACACCTGAGCAGCCATAGATGAGTTACTCATCCCCAACAATTTATCTGTCAAACACATTCTTACAACACCTCATTTTGCCTGCTTCCATCTAACAGAAATACTCAAACTTTTCCTATTTCATCAATGCCAAATGTCAGCAACAAAATGACAAGTTTTTTTTTCCTTGAACATGACTAACTTTATTCTTCCTGATGCAAAAGCACATAAATCCAATCTGTTACATTTTCGAAAAAGAATAGGCTTGAGACCTCTATATAAGTTTTTGTATTGTTTTCTTTTCTCCTCCCATTTTTAAGAATGTTTCTTCATGTTGATCTGAGTGCTTTCTTTAGCATAAACTGTGGTTTTAGCATAATTCTATTGTTTTCAAGTAGGTACTGGGGGAAGGTACGGAATACAACTAGGAAATACTGTTCCTACTTCTCTTCCTCCAAAGAGGAAAGATTTAAGATTCCTTCTGTGATACAAGATAATCATTGTCTCATAGAGTCTTCTCTCTGCTTCTTGACATTTCTTAGATTCCACAACTGACTTAATTTTTGTGATATGGTGAAAATGATGTTTCATTTTCAGTATCTGACAACATTATCAAAAGGGGAGCACTGAAAATGATTACTTCATAATAATTACTTCCAAATAATTCTGCATTTGTCACTTGACGTTTAATCTGATAAGAAGACATTTTGTTATTTCTCACAGATATTCCTGAAAAAGATTGGGTGACTTGAAGCCAACCCCTCTCTTCTCTTTCCTCATCTTTCAGATGCTATGGCAATCTCATACTTATATTCCGACAGTGATAGCATCAGAAAAGGAACAGGGATTGTCTTTTACCTTTCTTGTATCTCAAATGTTTAGCATAGTGCTCGGCACATAGTAAGTGCTTAACAAATGTTTATTTATTGAGTGATCTTCCCTTGCTAACAGTTATTGAAGAAGCGGACTTAAATTTATATTCTGGCATAAAGATATAATTTTCCCAAATGAACTCAGCAGAAAAGAAAAATCCTGAGATGAAATCAAGAATGCTTGATTTTGAATCCCACCTAGTTTTACTTTTTCTCTATGTGATCTTGGACTAGTAACAAGACATCTTTGACCCTCATTTCCCTCATACACTTAGTCTAGATGACTTTCAAGGTTCTTTCTTGTTTTAAATCACATGGCTCTGTGATCCCATGAAAATAATTTTATAATATTCCTATTTAATACTGTTATGAGAGAAAAATTAATGTCAAATAATTTTCTGGTTGTATAAGTGGAAACAGTCATTTCAATTTTTCCAAATTATATAGCAACTTAATAGCAAAAACTAAGTAAAATTATTATCATTATATTGTGTTATTGTATATTTGTTTGGAAACATGGTGAAGCCTATAGATATGTTCTCAGAATAATGGTTTTAAATAATTAAAGTACTAAATTTCATTTAGAGGTTAATGAAAATAAAGTTTTTTTTTTTTTTCATCAAAGTTCACAGAGTCCCTGAAATCTATCTACAAACTCCTTGCAGGGGTTCCAAGGACTCCAATAATAGGTATTAAATTGAGTGGTGTATGAATTTGTGATTTGAAATTCTCCTGAAGTAGTAGATTTTTCCAATTTGGTAGTATGGTGGAGAAATAATGAGAAGAATTTACTTAGAAAATTCTTCAATCTTTACATTACCTAGCTCTGTCTTATGATAAAAAAGAATGAAATGAAAATTTATAATACATTATTTAAAAATAAATACCATGGTATGGTTTCTTTTGTTAAAAGTATCTATCAATACTCCATTTTCTTCTATCTGGAAGGGGAGGTAACTAACCATAAAATCTTTTCAATTCTTGCCAAAACGAGGAGGCAGTAAAAAGTTTTGCAACTGAATTGTAGGGAATGGAATATATTGCTAACAAATCAAGACTTTATCAATTCTAAACTCAAAAATGGCTCAGGATCTTCTAAATGAAATCAATTACTATCAGATCTAGTATAGCATGCAAAATATGCCGTATAACTTTGACTCCAATATTAAGAGACAGAAAGCTAAAGAGTTTTAATTAACAGCATGGGAATCTTGGTGAAGTAAAGTATAATATTTATAGGAATCTCTTTATCTATTTATAGGAATCTCTTGACCTATCTAAATCAGAATCTATGACAAGAATATTGGGAAGACTCATGATGGCTTCTTTTCTATTTGCAGTCAGTAGCCAGATCATAGTACATCTCTCTCTCGCTTCCTCTCAGGCTTACACTCAGAATACTTGGCATTTCTTCTCTCTTCTTTCATTGAGAATAGTTAAAGAAGGAAAGACATTTTTGGTTCCATACCAAGCTGCATGCCTTCATTTACTTGTTTAGCTCTGGAACCTTTATCGGTCTCATGGCTGTGCTTTACCTTCTGATGGCTAAAAATAGAAGGCTTAAATCTTTCTTTGATTCTCTCAACCATGTGACTCAGGAATTATAAACTTGGCACTTGACAAGCTAGTGTAGCTTTTTGTCATGTAGATGTTGCTATGTCTTTCTATATTTCTGAGTTTATTGTTAACATTTTATATTCTCAATAAGAATGATTATACTCAAGTGTGAATATTACAAATAGATGTGTGTGCATGTGTACTTTGTTTCTGAGTTCAAGTAAAGTAAAACTCAAGAAGGTTAATACTCAGAATATTATATTTTCTTCTGAGTTCTATACATCATAATATTGTTTTTATTCTTTTTTAGGAACATGTTTTCTTCAGCAAATGAGGATGTAATGAATAGAGAGGCCACAGGGTCCAGAAAATACAGGCCCAAAATTAGGTGTTGGAAGACAAGAGTTCAACTCTCAACTGTTTTCCAAATCAACTTTACGTGCAGGCCTCATGTAACTCATTAATATTATAAATTATAGGCCAGTTTTTGATTTTGAGGATTAAGGTGAGTGCTTCTATAACCTTCAAAAATGAATGAAATATCTCACAAATAAAATTCTGATTTTTAAAATCTCTTGGATAGATATTGGTTTGTAATTTATACATTTATATTTCCTTATGCTTACTCTTTAAAAAAAACTTCAAAAATATTGTCTGTTAATGGTTCTAAAAGAAAAAAAGATAAGCAAGTAAGATGGAAAAAGAAAGCAATTAGATGTCTTAAAATTTTTGAATCTCAGAAATATTTTACTGCCTGAAATAAAAGGCCACTCAACTTCATGAGGGCCTAGACTAAGCTAGATTTCTGTCTCTACTGAAACTTAGTATGGTTTGCTTTATATAACACATACAGTTTGCTGAATGTTTTTTTCCAAATTTTCTATCATTCTCAAGAAAATGCATAATGTCTTATACAATGTGGATACTTAATAAATGCCTGTTGAAGAAAAATGTAACAAATTTAGTCTTAGGTTTAGATTTTTAAAAATGGAAGAAATAACAAGTGCTGTAAATGCAATGAACATTATATATATATAAATATATATATGCACATATATATATATACATATATATATATATTTAATCTATCACAAGACACCAATGTTCACTTCCTCTAGAGACTGAATTTCACAGTAGTTTCTTTCTTTGGTAGCTTAACTTTAATTTACCAAAGTTTAAAGTCTCCCTGCACACTTAGGAAATGAGCTTGAGTGATCACAACCCAAGTCCTCTTAGTAGATGGATTTGAATTTTGATTTCTCTCCAGAGTCTGTCATTTTATTCAGTAGAAAACTAACTTCTCAAGAGAACCAGGGCCTATTGAAATAAGAAATGTTGTTTCTTGTGGTTGCTTGTGAGCCTTATTCAAAGCAAACAACAGTTACAAAATGCAGGAACCATAACAATACAGATTTAGAAATGGTTTGCTGCTGTTCAGTACTTTCAGTTGTGTCCAACTGTTTGTGATCCTTTTGGGAGTTTCCTTGGCAAAGATACTGGAGTGGCATGCCATTTCCTTCTCCAATTCATTTTACAGATAGGGAAACTGGAGCAAAAAGGATTGTGACTTGGCCAGGGTTATGCACCTTGAGACTAGATTTGAATTTACCAAAATGACTCTTCTTACCTCTCTATCCACTTAGCACTTTATCCACTGTGCCATCTAATTGCTGTTTAAATCTGGAAAGGACTTGCAATTTATCTAATTCAAGTCCATTATTTTACAAATGAGGAAACTGAGACTAAAAGAAATTGTAGTGACTCACTAAAGGTCATGTAAGTAGTAAATGATAGGAGCAAGATAGGAAACTTGTATTTCTAGGAACAAATCCAACCTATATTCCCCTATACCATGGCCATTTCTATTCTTTATTTCTTTGCCTAGTATTCTGCAGTTCAAGCATCTTCTTTTCCCATATTATTGATACAGAAATATATTCTTTGGCCAGAATATACTAGCCATGAACTCATTAGAAACAGCATTTTTTTAATTATTAAAAAGTACAGAGATTCTTGGATAAGGTATATATAAATTAAAATCATGTTCTAGAGGCACAAATCTGGATTGTGACTAGAATCTATTTCAGATACATTATCTACTATGTGCAATAGAACACTGTTACAAAAAGTCATGCAAAAAAAAGACCAGCAGACAAAGATAAAAAGACCTGCACTAGGATTTACTCTTCTATCCACGAAAGCAAGAGTAATGATAATAGCATTTGTAGAGCACTTTTAGGTTTCCAAAGACTTTACAAATATTATTGCATTTTCTTTTCACAATAACCCTGGGAGGTGAATGCTATTATTATTTCCAATTAATTGATGAGGAAACTAAAGCAAACAAAGAAATAAGTGACTTCCAACTCAAAGGTGTCTACAATTGCATTTGAATTTAGAGCTTTAATATATGTCCAATTTTTGAACCACTCTACTACCTAGTTCCTGTATCATTTGATAAAAATGAGAACTCACATTGATATATGCCACTTTAAGATTTGCAAAGGGTTTTAAGAATAACATCTTATTAGGCTCTTACCCAAATCTTGGGAAGCATGTAGTATTATCTCTCCTTTACAGAGGTGGAAACTGAGGTTCAGAGAAATCAATTACAGGCTACTACTAGTTTTCTGATATGTGACAGGAACCCAATAGACCTCAAGTTCTGCATCTATTCAGTATATGACTTAGAGTAAAGACAGAAGACAATTGTTAAATTCATTGAAGGAATTAAATTTATTTTTCAATTGTGATCTTAAAGATCTTAAAAGTTTGTTGTTAACATAGAAAACGTGAACAATTCATATAAAAATATGAACAAAAATAATTTCATTGCTCTTCTTTTGCTCTACTCATCTGATAGTGTTTCCTCCAAATCAGCTTAGATTTCTGGAGGAAAAAAAAAAAACAACTGCTATTTTTAAAATGAAAAAAAATCATATTAAAAATATTAAAGCAGCCATCTAGAGAACTAGAAATCTCCAAATCAGGTGAGAATGCAGACATGTCTTTTTCTGACAAGCTGATAACTAGATGAATCTACAAAGTGTCACGCAAGTGTCATTATGAGAGAAACAATGTGTCAGCATCTTGCACCTTTCAGTTTTTAACTGGAGAAAAAAAAATAAACTTTCATGAAAGCTCTTTTGCAATTACAAAGCATTTTTTTTTTTTTTTTTTTTTTTGCTTTTTGCTGAGGCAATTGGGGTTAAGTGACTTGCCCAGGGTCACACAGCTAGGGAATGTTAAGTGTCTGAGACCAGATTTGAACTCAGGTCCTGCTGACTTCAGGGCTGGTGCTCTATCCACTGCGCCACCTAGCTGCCCTTACAAAGCATTTTTTAAAGGCAACTACAATTTTCCCAAATCTCCTATAGAAGATAGTAAATTCATCATTATCACCTGGTAATATTTACTAAACAGTTTCTGTGTATAATATAATGTGGGAAACAATAATAAATGCTCTGCATTTTTTTT
>JAJPUD010001968.1:0-115144 GCA_023553655.1 Myrmecobius fasciatus
ATAATTCTTAAAATCCCATTCTGCTCTGAAATGCTATATGATTCTAATTAAGAAAAATAATATTGTAAAAACTCTGCTTACAAATGAATGACTACATGAATTTTAGAACTGAATCCAGATTCCTGGCTGCAATTTATGGCTGAGCAAATTGTAGTATATGTATGTAATGGAATACTATTTTTTTTAAAATAAGAAATGCTGAGCAGGCAGATTTCAGAAAAACCTGGAAAGACTTACATGAACTGATGCTGAATAAAGTGAGCAAAACCAGGAGAACATTGTCCATAGTAAGAGCAACCTTGTGTGATGATCAACCAAGATAGACGTAGTTCTTCTCAGCAATACAATGATTCAAACAGTTCCCAAAGACTCATGAGGAAAAATGCTGACCACATCCAGAGAAAGAAATCTGAAGTCTGAATGAAGACCAAAGCATACTATTTTTACCTTTTTTATTGTTTGTTTTTTTTTCTTTCTCGTGGTTATTCCCTTTTGTTTTGATTTTTCTTTTTCAACATGACTAATAAAGAAATATGCTTAATATGTACATATATAACCTATATCAGATTGCTTGCCGTCTTGAGGAGGGAGGTGGGAAAAGAGGGAAGGAGGAAAAAACACAAACAATATGAGTGTTCTCTCAGAAATATGTTTTCACTCTCTCTTTTTCTATGTATGTGCACATATATACACATATATCTATAAACATATAGATATATGTGAGTGTATGTGTGTGCTATTTCTTCCCAATAGAGTGTAAGCAACTAAATGACAGCAAAGGCATTTAATAAATGCCTGTTGAATTACATTGAATCATTATCCCATCCACTTTAATCTGCTGTCTTATCTTTTCTATGATCTTTCTATTGTCACCAGCATAGTTGAAAAAAGAGCTTTGGGTACTTATTTAAGTCTGGAGAAAGGGGAAGGAGTGGACTAATTGGCTTCTCAAAATCTTGTCTTAACACTGGGTGATTTTGCATTCTTAAACAGACACCCACCTACAATCAACTTTCAATTTTCATTGATAACATGATTGTATTGCTAACTGAAATCCAGCACCTTCTTTCAGTCATTATCAGTAGAGGACTTATCAAGATGCCTATCAAATATTATGACTTTTGATTTTAACTTCTTGGTTGAAATGTTAAAATACAGAGAACTTATTACCTGATAGGCAACTGAGGGAGGAGTTTGGATTAACTGGTCATTAACCCTTTATTCTTCCCTTTCTGTTTCTCTAGCCAAATGAACTATCTTAGTCCTTGACAATCTAGAATTTCATCAGAAAACTTATAGGAAGAAGGAGCTTTTCAAAACTAAACAATTCCTCTCTTTTTCTTTGACTCATCGATTTGAATAGAAGACAATTCTAGTTGTTACTCATTTTCCTATTGACAAGATAACTCACAGTAATAGTGGAATTCTTAGACAATTATCTGAGTTTATATGTGTAAGTCTAAGATTCCTGTGAGTTTGTTAGTAATTCAAGTCATTGTGTAAATTCAAGAATTTCTTGTAAATAGTGGATAAGTGATATGTGTATATGGTGTGTGTGTGTGTGTGTGTGTGTGTGTGTGTGTGTGTGTAAAGTAGTATGTACAAAGCATATGGGGGAGTAAAACTGGAAATCAGTGTGTGTGTGGCAGGAGTATTAGACATTGGATTCCAATAAGAAAGATCATTTGTCTTGGAAAAATTTTTCCTATGAATTTTCTTAAAAAAAACTTTTGAACTGAAAAGTTTTCTTACATGAAATACTCATATATTTTGGACTTAGATTTTGGATCTTTAGGATCCCAAATTTTCCTCTTAAGAAATTTTTCCCATAAAGAAGTTTTAGGCATTTTACTACATTATTTTTCCCATATGTGATAGTAGAAGTCAGAAAGTTTGAGAATTTTGTACATCAGTTAATCAACAAACATTTATTAAATACCTATTTTGTGCCAGGTACTATGCTAATGCTAGGGATACAAATACAAAAAACCCAACATTTTTTCTTCTCAAAGAGAAAATTCTATCAGAAGAAACCAATATATATATATATATATATATATGTATATATATATATATGAGAAAACATAATTTAGATTATATAATATAGGCATAAATATATTTGCATATATAATATGCTACATATATATTATATACAGCATGAATATATACATATATACTCTATGTTTATATATATACACATATACACATGATATAGAACAAATACAAGATAGTTATAGGGGAATGTAAATGAGATCAGTTTTCAATATGTTGAGTTTGAGATATCTCTGGGACATTCATTTTGAAATGTCTAATAGTAAGTTAGTGGTGTGGTCTGAAGCTCAGGGGAAAGATTGGAGCTGGATCTAAAGCTCTGTGAGCCATTTGCACAGGAATGATAATTGAATCGAATTTATGGGAGCACAATGCAAAAAGAAAAGAGTGAGGTTAGGACAGAGTCTTATAAAGTACTTGCAATTAGGGAGGGTGATATGGATAATGAACCAGCAAAAATGGCTGAGAAAGATCAATCAGAGATAAAGAGAATAACTAGGAGAAAGTAGGGTTACAGAAACCCAAAGAAAAGGAAATGCAGAGGAGAGGAAAGTCAACAATATCAAGAGAAACAGTGAGGTTATAAGGCCTGAGAAAAGTCTTATTAATGAAGAAATCATTTATAACTTTGAAGAAAACAGTTTCAAATGAGTGAGAATATAAGTTGCAAGTGTTGTAGAATCAGTGATAGAAGAGAAAGTGAATACAGTGAGTGTAGAAAGAATTTGGGATATAGTTGAGAGGTTTCTGTAAATTCTAAGAGAAAATTTTACTTGAACTATTAAACTTTATAAGAATTTCATCATCCTTTCCTTCACTTAATTAATGTGATAATTATAAGTTTATATTTGTTGGTCTAGTCAACTACATGCTGAAAAACATATGAATTTTATTCATTTACAAGTATTATGTCATTTTCACTTCTCATTATTTAAAAAGGCCTCTCCAAATTGGAAAAGTTCACATGAATCTTTCAAAGGCCTATATAATCTGATAGTGGTATTCTTATGTTTTTAGGCCACTAAATTATATTCTTCTAGCTCCAAAAATACTCTGATTTCTAATTGTATATCCTTTATCTTATATAATGATTATTTTCCAAACAATTAGGTTATTTTACATATCTTGAAACAGAACATAGTGACTTAGAGTTTTTGACTTATGTAATAAGAAAATATTTGTCTGGAAGCTTCAAAATCATATAATCCCAGGATCAAAACTAAAACTCCATGAAAATGAAATTTATGTTATATGAAAGTTACAACCAAAGTAGAATTGAAAGTTTAGACTAATCTTCCATTCTGGCTATAACTTGTACTGGTGGCCTTCAGTACCACAGACTTTAAATACAGGCATGAGCCTATATTGCACGTGTATGAAAATACCTAAGCACAGGCCAATGAATTAAAGATGGAGCATCTCTCTTCACTTGGCATTTCCTATTTTTCCTAGGTTTGTTTTGCAAACTTAATATTATTAATCTATACAACATTTTACTTTTCATTCAGAGTTTATATCAGGATCAAGCTAATAAATTAAAGATGAGTTAGTTCATTGTTGGGTGGTTTAACATAGACCTAGTGTGTTAATCCTGATGTGCTTGTTACTGGGGTTTAAAAATTTTTATTATTATTATTTTTTCTGCCTCGTAGCTGTGGTTAGGCAGCAGCAATAAATCAGAACAAAGGAATGAAGGTATTGGGGCTTTAGGGAAAACATGTATTAGAAAAAATTGGTTTGGCACTAAAGGCTGTATTGCATTAAGATGAATTTTGGAGATAGGGAAGTAAGAGAATGCAGACAAATAAATTGTATAAATAATCTGAGAAACAGCAAGCCTGTACAGGACCCAAGTAATACTGAAAGCTACCATCAACAGGACTTCCTAATTCCTGTTTGAACAGACCAAACAGGTACACTGTACTTAAACAAATAGTCCAGGCTAATGGGCATGCAAGTTAATGTTAGGAGAAGTGGAGAAATAGATAAAATTCTTTCAAATAGCCCAAAGGTTTATAATAATAGGAACCAGAGTAGGAGTCTCATATAGCATCTTCTAGGAACAGAGCTTATGGACACTTTCAGGTATTGGTATTGCAAATGCATGCTAAGGTGAGTCAGCCTCAGATTATTACTTTGATGCAAAGGTTGGTGGGTAATTCCTATTAAAACCTGATGGATTGAAGGGGATTATTGTGTTGACATAATGCTGAGTTTGGGAAACATGGGAGGGAAGAAAGGAAATGGGGTGACAGGTTGAGTAGTGAAATCAGAATTAGAATTAGACAAAATACTGTATATATGTTTATAGGACCATCTCAACATTCTAAGGGGTTGAAGTAGTATGTATATAAACTAAGAAGACAATTGGATTTTTCCTTAGGAGACTGTGAAGTAATCTGTATTAGGAGATCCAGTAATAGATGATGTGTTTCTTGGTTGGGATGTTATGCATTTTTGAATTCGACTAAGTTGCTCTTGCATTCTAAAGCTAGAAAAAGATGTGGAGATATCAATTGATTCTTTGTGTGAGAACCCCCAAATCTTTGTGAGTCAGATATGATTTGTTGTTATTGTTATTCAGTCACGTCTGACTACTCAGACCTCATATGAGGTTTTCTTGGTAGAGATACTGAAGTAGTTTGCCATTTCCTCTCCTGCTCATTTTACAGATGAGGAATGAAAACAAAAAGTTTTAAGTAACTGGCCCAGGGTGTCTGAGGCCTGATGTATACTCAAATCTTCCTGATTCTTGGCCCCTATTCAATACATTGTGCCTCCTTGTTGCCCTCAGATGTAATTTAGGTCACACTTAATGGCTATGTGTTATTTTACATTTGCCTTGCTTTGACTCCCCCCTGCACACAAGCAGATATGTAAAAAAAACATCAATAATTGTTAGAACCAAAATTATACTTCAGAAGTTGCCTCATTCTGTATGAATGAATAATTTTTTAAAAGTTAGGTTAATAGGAGAAGTGATAGCACTGACTACAAATAAAAATCATCCTGATATTCAAAAAGAGGGAAGCAAGTCAATTTTTCTAACATGTGTGTAACAGCATGTATTGATTTTTACTTCAATTCTTGATAAAATACTATAATATATTATAAAAGGGATCAATTTCACTTAGAAAAAGAGAGAATAATCATTTCCTATCCTATTGTTCTCTAGGACTTCAAGATCTTAACATCCTACTAGATAAAATTAGCTCTGTTACAACCAGAAAATAAACAAGAAAGAAACTAAGGAAGTAAATAGAATATTAAAGATAATAAGCAAATTAAAAGAGCAAGGAATAATCTCGTTCTATGTCAGATCTATGGGAAGGGGGAAAATTTATGACAAGACAAGAAATAAAGAGCATTAAAAATTGCAGAATATAATTTTTATTATATTAAATTTAAAAACTTTTGTACAAACAAAACCAATGAAGCCAAGATTAGAAGGAAAGCAGAAAGGTGGGAGGCAATCTTTTTTTAAGTAATAGCTTTTTGTTTTTCAAAATACATGTACAAATAGTTTTCAGCATTCACCCTTGAAAAACCTTGTGTTCCTATTTTTCTCCTTCCCTCTCCACCTCTTCCCTTCCCTAGAAAGCAAGTAATCTAATATAGGTTAAACATGTGCAATTCTTCCAAACATATTTCTACATTTTTCATGCTGTATAAGAAAAAATCAGATCAAAAAAGGGGGGAAAATGAGAGAAGAAAAAACAAGCAAGCAAACAATAACAACAAAAGGTGAAAATACTATGTTGTGATCCACATTCAATCCCTATAGTCCTCCCTCTGGATTCAGACACCTTTCTCCATCACAAGGTTATTGGAATTAGCCTGAATCACCTCATTATTGAAAAGAGTAAAGTCCATTGCAATTGATTATCACGCAATCTTGTTTCTGTGTACAATGCTATTTTGGTTCTACTCACTTCACTTAGCATCAGTTCATGTAAATCTCTCCAGGTCTTTCTGAAATCATCCCACTGATTGTTACAGAACAATAATATTTCATAGCATTCATATAACTTAATTTCCCAACTGATAGACATTTACTCACTTTCCAATTCCTTGCCATAACAAAAAGAGCTGCTACAAACATTTTTGCACATGTGAATCCTTTCCCCATTTTTCATGATCTTTTTTGGGATACAGACCCAGGGAAGACATTGTTGGATCAAAGGGTATGCAGAGTTTGATAGCCCTTTAGGCATAATTCCAAATTCTTTGTGGGAAACAATCTTTACAGCAAGTGTCTTTGATAAAGATAATATATGGAGAAATTGAGTCAAATTTATAAGAATACAAAACATTCTCCAACTAATAAATAGTCAAAGGTTATGAAGAGGTAGTTTTCAGATGAATAAATCAAAGCTATCTATAGGCACATGAAGAAATGCTCTAAATCACTTTTGATTAGAGAACTGCAAATTAAAGCAATTCTAAGATATGATATCACACCTATCAGATTGGCCAACATGACAAAAAAGGGAAGTGATAAATGTTTGAGAGGATGTGGAAAAATTGGGACAGTAAATCACTGTTAGTGAAATTATGAACTAAGCCAACCATTCAGGAGAGCAATTTAAAACTATGACTAAAGGGGAACCAATCTGTGTATACTCTTTCACCCAACAATACTACTACTTGGTCTGTTATCTCAAAGAGATCACAAAAAAGGGGGTAAAAAACCTCCATGTGCTAAAAGATATTTATAGCAGTTCTTTTTGTGATGGCAAAATATTGGAAATTGAGAGGATGTCTATCAACTGAGGAATGATTGAACAAGTTGTGGTACATAAATGAAATAGAATATTATTGTCCAATAAGAAATGATGAACAGATAGATTTCAGAAAAACCTGGAAAGGCCTGTATGAACTGATGCCTTGAGTGGTGAGGTGAACAGTACCAGGTAAACATTGCATATATTATCAGCAAAATTGTGCTAAAAGTTTTCTTGACATATATCTAGGGGGAAAAATTAAGTACTATTTAAAAAACTAGCACTGTTACATAGACATCTTCAGATTATTTTCTATCTTGCCTTCAAGATTTTATCATCTCTCCTTTCACTACCTCTACTCCTTTTCAGTTTCTTTTTATTTACTTTCTTCTTTCAATTGTAAGCTCCCTTGAAGAGCTAATAATCTAAATGCTAATGCCTTGTACCTTTCTTTGTCTCCCCAGAATCTAGCACAGCACAGGGCAAATAGTAGATGTTTAATGAGTAGTTGTTGATTCTGACTCTGATCTTACTCAATATAAGTCTACATGGATTCATTCAATCAAATAAACATGTAATAACTGCACTTTATGTATAAGGCATTACTTTACAGGCTGAAGATACAAAAAAGATATAACTCAGAACCTTCCCTCAAAATTTTGCATCTCATTCCAAGCTACACTCATTTCCTTAATTTGGCAGACTCTTTATTGATAGACTGTTTAAGTGATATCTCTTCAGTCATGGCTGCTCTCTGACTAATCTTCAATCTTTCACTGTCTACCAGCTGCTTTCCTACTACATAAAATCATGCCCATTATCTCCTCTTCCTTAAAAAATCATCATTCATCTGTCTATTTCTGCTGGCTATCATCCCTTATGTCTCCTCCTTAAAGAAAACTAACCTAAGCTAAACTAAAGAAAGCCATTTGCCATAGAGGACTTTGCTCTTATTCTTTTATTAACTCTGAAATCTAGATTCCAATTTCATCATTCAACAACCAAAACAATTTATGCAATTTTTGGATACATTAAGAGAAGCATAGTGACCAGAACCAAGGAATTGACATTGAATTCTGCCATAATTAGATCTCATAGCGCATTGTGTTCAGTTTGGGGGAGAATGTTGGCAAAAAGTGTATATTCAGGGGACTTGATGGGCACTGGAATCTAAAGAGGGATTAAATGTGCTCTGTTTGGTTTTAGAAGACAGAATTAGTAGTAGTGGGTGGTAGGTGTGAAGAGGCAGCTTTTAATTCAATGTAGTCAGGGTCCCATGCCTTTTTACATGCTATATGAGAGAATAGAGAAAGGCTCAGAAAATAATATACTTTATTCCAAAAGAATCAACTTCAGAAATGCAAAATGGGACAAGTTTAGATCTTTTTTCCCCCATAAATCAATCAATAAGTAACTTCTTTTTATTAAGCAACTTTTATGTGCCAGGTATTGCTCTACATGTTGGAGATACAAAAAAAAGGCAAAACAACAGTTAAGAGAGGCATAACATTTAAGAAGGAAAAATTAATAGTCCCACAATATTCTCTTTGGATGATAAATTTCAATCAATTCAAGAAATATTTGTTGTCCCTACTACTCTATCAAGGATCCTATATTCTTCTGGACAGAAACATGGACCCAGCTAAGTAGTTACACAACATATGTAGAATAAGTACAAAGAAATGAGGAGGAAGGTCACAGAAATCACTATCCCTAAAGCATTTTGTTATTTCATTCAGCTTACATAACCCCATCACTTGAAGAAAAGCGTGTTTACCAAAAAAGCTTGATTGCCTGCAATCAAATATGGATTTGGACATTTTGACTGAAATAGTTGGTCAATTCAAATAAACCAATTTATTTATATATAATTACAATGCAGTAGAATATAACAAATGTCTATTGAATGGTTCTTGTGAGTAAAATACTTTGCTTTGAATTAGGGGGCTGCAAATAAAACATATAGCCCAGGGCCACCTAAAATTAAGATTTACATTGACTGAATCTGTTCCCAGGGACTGATCCAAATAAGATCATTGGCCCTCCCTTATGACTCATTATGACTCCACCCAAGGTTTATTCTGGGATATATTCTGAATATAGTTTATGTCTAATTTGTGTCTGTTTCCACAAACATAGCTAAGTCCCTAGCTCTTAGATGAGCATCAGGTAACAAATACATATGGGATGGAAGGCAACCTTTATTTTTCTCCAAAAAAAAAAAATGCAAAAGGTGAAAAAGATTCCATTAGGCCCATAAGATAAAATAGAAAAGACATAAAGTACTCACAGAAATTACCCTTAAAAGGAAACTGAACTTGGTATTGCCAGATGTGTTCTCCTTAACAGCCTCATTTTCATTGCTGTACCACCAGTGTATGTTGTAAGTGTACAGTATTCACATCACAGACAGGTGCCTAGTAAATGCTAGTTGAATCAAATGGAATTCTGGTGAAATCCCTCTTTTACACATGGAACCCTCCAAGACTTGTAGTGCTCTTGTGTTTTAGGTTCCTCTGGGAGTCAAATATACTTTGGGACTTCTAAATAGGCGGCCTCCTTCATGGAAGACCTTTGTCATGTCTGACAATTCACTATAATTATGGGGCTTGGCAAAATTCTGATATGTTGCTCTTCCGTGTTTTAGCTTTAGTCCTCTAATATATCCTCCAGGCACAAGACTATACAGGCCATCCTTCTCTTTCTTTAAGAGCATGCTACCACTGATCAAGAATTTTCTTCCTCCAATGGTGGGCAAAGATCAAGGTTTCTTAAACTTTTTCTACTTTCAACCATTTTAATCCTAGAAATTTGAACATGACCCCCTGGGTATATGAAATCGGTATGCAAATCAAATATTTACTGATATTAAATCCTGATCTTGAAATCCCACATTCAGTTACAAGACTCTTCCATATGGGGTCAGGAACCATTTAGGAAGTTGGGGCATAAATGATACTTTTCTTCCTCTAAGAGGCATGCTACCTAGAAGCTCTCCTTCTCTCTGTAAATTGTAGATCTCTGAACTCTTGAACTTGGGGTTACTCATGAGGAAATCCCTGAGGCTAGTATTACTTTTTAAAAAATCTCCTTTCTCTGCCAGAAGGCAAGATTCCAGAATTATGTTGCTTAGGAAATTTACCTCCCCCTCTAACTAGGAGGCAGAAGCTGAAAAACTTTGTCCATGAACTTTCTTCTTGGGCCTAGGGGGCAGGTACATGCAGCTTACACTTGGTCCTTCAGTGTATTTCAAGGCTGCCATTAATGGCTCCAGGATAAGAGAAGATTATGTTCATGTAGAAAACTCTCCTTACTCCATCTAGATCCAGTCACTTCTACTGTACTCTGGTCTGTCTCTTGCATAGGCAGAAAGCAAAGGAGTGAGTAAATTGCCAGCTTTTTTGTTTTTAATAGGTCAACACAGAGGAATAGCTTCTCCTAAAGGTTTTGGCTGAACAAATCATCTTGGGGGAGAGGGGCAGCAGGGAGAGGCAGTATTAGTCATTGAAGTCTAATTTGGAATTATCTTTATCTTTTTAACAAGGCATCCACACTATTCTGGGAGATGTGTTTTAAAAAGTCCTGGGCAAAGTCCTGTAAGATTATCCGGGTAATTGGGAAACTCCCTGAATTAAGTGCCTTTATGCACTCTTAGCAGTTAAATATAGGTTATCTCAGAAAATCAAGCTAGGGTCTGCCTTTGCAACACCTCTCAGAAACTCCCCCTCTTCTCTTCTGATGCTGGCTTCTTTCTTAGTTCAATCCCTCACATCACACTTGGATCATTGCAAAAGCCTTCTGATGGGTCTGTCTGCTTCTAATATCCCTAAAATGCAGGTCCAATCATGTAAACCTCCCCTCCCCATCCCCTACTCAACAAGCTACTGTGACCTCCTATAGTGTCCTATTGATTATGGGAGCAAATACATAACTATTTGGTCCTTTATCACTTAGTCTCCTCCTACTTTTCCAGTCTTCTTACATTTTACTCCTCAACGCTTACTCCTAGATACTGTGACACTGGCCTGCTCCTCACTGTTCCATGAAAAAAAAGTGCTCTATCTCTTGCCTCCAGACATTTTCTCTAGCTATTCTCTATGCCCAGAATGCCCTCCTCCACTTCAACTTCTAATTTCCCAGGATTCCTTTAGATCCCTACTAAAATCCTGCATTCTATAGGAGCCTTCCCTAACTTCTCAATTTCAGTCCTTTCCCTTTTGTAATTACTTCCCATTTACCCTGTATGTAGCTTGCTTTGTATGTATTTGTTTGTATATCCTCTTCTATTAGATTGTAAGCTCTTTGAAGTCTTTTTTTTTTTTTTTTGTATCCCTAGCCCTAAAAACACAGTGTCTGGCACATAGTAGGCATTAATAAATGTTTACTGAATTAACTCTAGAACCACTGTGGGCTGATTGGAAAGCTTTTATTTTATCTTGCCTGGATCCAACCATGATCTCACTCAGCAGACATCTTCATGACATGCTGGTTCTCAACTCCTCCCTGGTTTCAGTTTATAATTGTCTCCCTCTACCAGAATTTAAGCTTCTGGCAAACAGAACTGTCTTACTTACCTGAAATTGTATCTTCAGTACATAGAACAGTGGTTGGCCCAAAACATACTTAATAAATTCTCTAACTATTTATCTAAATATCTATCTATCTAGGAATGACCTAGAAGTTGGTCATGTCATATTTGGAATATTTGGTTAGTAATCATTCCTACATTCTCAACAGCTTGAGAATTTGAGAAGATGATAACAAATATAATAAAGGGTTTTTGAGTCATATGAATACTGGTTGAAGGAAGTGGGGATATTTAATCAGTCAGTAAACATTTGTCAAATGTCTCCAGATCATATTGCCCAAGGAGCTAACTGGTAGACAAGGAGAGATAAATATAGAGTGGAGATTATATTGGGAACTATCTTTCCAGGGGATGAGATTGAATGAGATCACTTGCATGGTAGAAGGGTCTGATTTGGCAAGGAGAAAGTCCTCCTCTTCATGTGAGCAGAGATGAAGGAGGAGTGGTAGAAAGCACCTGTGTGATAGGAAATGAGAAAGTAAGAGAGACCTTTTATTGGATGGCTTCCATTTTTTTCAGCAAAATATAAGAATACTTTTAGCTCAGAGGTTGGGAAGTCATAGAAGGTTTGAAGAGGGATGAGGAGAGTTTAGAAGAGTCAATTTGATAATAATGAGGGATAATGAGTTAATTAGGGAGGTGTAGAAGGATTGCCTAGCATCAGTGAAGAACTGAAGTTAGCCAACATGTTTGTAGTGGACCCAGTCCAAATGGTTGTGTGATTTCCTCCACCTTTGTTCAGCAGCATATATGTAGGAACAAAGGCAGCAGATAGTGAGAGTGACACAAATCTCAGGCTTGGTACAGCACAACTGGCAATGTGATAAGGTAATGTGCAAGGGACTTAAGAGAAGAGGACTTTATAGGATGGAACTGGTTCACCAAGGTATCAAGATGGGGAGAGAAAAAGAGAGTGGCTGGTATAGGTGATGGCCTAGGAGAGTACTGAGGAGTTGAGGTATTGGTGTGAATAAAGAGCAGGGACAAAAAGAATAGAAGACAAAAGGAGAGGTAGAAAGTCAATAGACTGTGATCAAATAAGGGAATTTCACAATATAGAAGTAGTGCATTTGTGAGTGATCTCAAGATCAAGGGGATGATCATCTTTGCGTGTAGCTAAGGTGGGGGGCAAGTGTAGGTCATGGGAAATGGATAGGTGAGGGAACCAGGAAGTTGAGATGTTTGAGGAAATAATATGTAAGTTAAGTACCCTTGTATGAGGGCAGAAGGTGGGGAGTAGAGAAAGATTATGACCCATATACTGAAATCATTGAGGAAAGAAGAATCTTCTAGAGTTCTATAGACAATAGCTACCAGAATTTCTATTAGGTGGTGAGTATGGATTGCATAAATCTTAAAGAAAGAGAGGTTATTGACCAAGAGTGGTAGGAAGAGAACCCAGAAGTGTCTATTGGGAGCAGTTCAACCATTGAGTTGAAGAGAATGAACAAAGATGTAGCCAATGCTAAAAAAGGTGGCCAAGAAGGCTATGTCACCAGGAAAGAGCTAGGTTTCACTGAGAAACAGAAATATTAGAAATTCAAGATGAAAGCAAGTTTGTTGCCTATGGACCAGCCATTCCAGAATGCCCAGTGGAAAGGATAGATAGCATTTAGTTGAGCTTTGGTGAAGAAGGGAGAATGATAGGAAAGAAAGATCATGATTCCCAGTCAGCTGGCTGTGAAGAATATACTTCCTTGGGAATTTGCTAATCATTTGGTGATCATAAGGGAGATTTTTCAAGTAAATGGTATCATCATCTTTAGGTTCCTTTTAGAACCTTGTGCATTTTAGACAAGGGAACAAGAACTTGGAATGGGAGAAGTTATGAGACTCTCCTTTTCCAAAGTAAGAGATCAAGTAGAAAACTTGATGGTATGGCACTCTCTTGTTATACCTTAGCAGCAAGAGACTGGTAAGATGAAATGGTCATTATTTTGCCAAAGGGAATTGGAAATCAGTTAGGAGAAATCACGCAGCAAGGGATGGAAAGGACCCATCCCTTTCACTCTTACCTGAAGGCTAGAGAAGAGAAGATAAAGGACAAAAAGAGATGGTTTTAAGATTGATAACAAGTCTAAAAGGGGGCAGGAAGGGAGGTATAGAATGTCTAGTACGAAAACTAAAAAATATATACTCTTCTCTAGAGTGCTCCAGACTCTAGGCCATTACAATAACATTGGAATCTCTCTTTCCCCAGTTACTGACTCCAGTTGGACACTGTCTACCATGTGATACTATTCCTGAAGATTCTGCTTTTGTTTCCCTTTCTCTCTGTCAGAAACACTTGAGGGAAAGTGATCTCTATTTCATTTTACTCAGCCAGATTGTAACGATTGCTAGGATTTGCCTAAACTAGCAGGTCCAAATACTCCCATTCAGGATTCTTCCTGTCCCATTGGCTCTAGAATCCTAGATTGGCCCAATCTCCTTCCATTCTTTCACTTCCCCCTTTTCCTTTAGGTGCACCTGGACATAAGATCATAGATAGTAAAGAAAACCCATTTATATAAACAGTATTATCTGTAAGCCTCCAATATGTCATTTGACACCTGCCTTTGAACCTGAGCTCTGTTTGGTGTATAGAAACATGGCTGGGCAAGCAGCTGAGTTCTGCACATTGTCCTAAATAGGGGAACTAACTTTTTTTTAAATCCTCATAAGATGGTTAGCTAAGGCTGAATGTGCAAGATGAACAGGGAGAAGATCCTCAAGTTCCTTAAGTATCTAACTATTTCAATACTACCCTTGAGTCAATGTAGTTAGTTGATAGTTACCAAAGGTTAAGTCAATACATATTTATTGAGTGCCTATTTGAATGATATAGGAATCAGGAAAATCAGGGATCATTTCTTGTCTCCAACACCTGACCATGTGCAAGTCCTTTGACTTCCTTGAGCCTTATTTGTAAAATTAAGATGATAATCTCTTTAGGATCTGAGTTGCAATGTGATTGTAATGCTTCAATGAGATGTAAGGCAGCTTGCAAACTTTAGACAGTTTTATCCATTTCAATTTACTATAGGAAGTTGCTAAATTTATTTAATCACCTCAAATTTCTCCCTGAAAAAGACCTAGCTTTTTAATTTTTTATTGTAATAAGTTTATTTATTTTAATACACATTGCTTTATGAATCATGTTGGGAGAGAAAATCAGAGCAAAAGGGAAAAACCATGGGAGAGATAAAAAAAAAAACAGAAAAAAAAGAAGTGAATATAGCATGTGTTGATTTACATTCAATCTCCTTAGTTCTTTATCTGGATGCAGATGACATTTTCTGTCCAAAGTCTTTTGGGATTGCTTTGGATCACTGAACTACTGAGAAGAACCAAGCCTTGCATAGTTGATCATCACATATTCTTGCTGTTATTGTGTGCAATGTATTCCTAATTCTGCTTGTTTCGCTCAGCATCAGTTCATGCAAATCTTTCCAGCCTTTCCATAATCAGCTTGTTCATCATTTTTTATAGAACAATAATATTCCATTACTTTCATATAGCACAACTTGTTCACCATCCTCCAATTGATGGCTAGCTTTTTTTTTAATACTAATTTTCTTCATTGTATGGCTGTAAAACATGGGACATCACAGGTTCCCCTCCAAAAAAATAAATAAAGTTAAAAATTGGCCAAATAACAGTGGAAAGGCATGTACTGTGGTGAGGGTGAACAGACCACAACACATTAAAAACAAGGAATTATGCAGGAAAAAGAAATACCATCAAAGACAGGCATTAATCAACATTTTATTTTAATGGCTATCACTGACTCCATGGTTTAAGATTTTACAGATTATAAATTCCTACTTGTAGAATCAAGGCAAAATGACAGATCAAGTCAAGACTACCATCATCATTATCATCATTACCATCATAACTATTAGCAGGAACACCATTACTTATTTCATATTGAAATTTTAAGTACAATCCCTGTTTTGGGGGGCTCCTTTCCTCAGAAGAAGAAACAATTGATGTAAGTATGGTTTATTCCAATCCTTTTTGCTTGCAAATTTAGAGATAGAAGTTTTCTTTTATGTAGAGTTGTTTGTAATTTCATATGTTTGCATGATAATTCCATGTTGAGGGTTTGTTCTTTTCTTTTTTTTTGGTTACTTTTGCAAAAGTGGCTTCTGCCTCCAGCCTACTGCCAAAACAACTTTAGCTTTCCTCCAGGTCTTTTTCAAGATAATTATTAGAACCTATACTTAGCAGATTATCCTCCCTGAAAGAGTTACCACCTTTTAGTACTATTGATATTGATTGCATATTATCCATAGGTTATGAGAATAAGTTCATTATAGGTTTCTATAGAAGACAATAGATACTTATATCTGAAGTTACCAATAGTCTTGAATGTATGCCAAAAATTATTTGCTCCAACAACCAAGAATGAGAGTAGGAGAGGGGGAGGAATCCTTTCCACTAGCTCAGGTACTTGCTCCCTACTTGCTATCTAGTTAGCCAAGAAACTGAATGAGTTCAGTGGCTGATTTAGAGTCTTTCTCTTCAGCCCAACTCCTGACTCTTCGAAGTAATATCTATTGATGCTTTCTCTTTCAAGTTCTTCAATCTATCCATTTCCTTCTCTACCTCAGATGCATGCAGAGTCAATCATATCCTTGATCTTGCTGTAACCTACAAGTATATCATTTCCATGTTCTTGAACTCTGACATTCTTACCTAGTCATAATCTTTTATCATCCCACTTTCTTATACATACAACTCATAATCCCTATCTTCATTGTTACTTCTATTCTTTGTACTCTCTAGTTTCCCCCACCCCCACCCCAGGCAATCACTATTGCATTGATTACAACTCTCTGTTTTTCTGTATATTGACTCTTCATTTAAATCAACACTATCATCTACTCTTGAATTGGGTGTCATTCTCCTGTTTTATTGCCGGTCACAATCAATCAAATATCAACTCTAGATTATTTCCAAAATCTTTCTTCTTTGCTTCTATACATGTGCTATTGAATAAAACATGGGGGGAGGGGGAGAAAGCATGTTTATTAAGCATCTACAAATTTATGACATGTAATCTCAACAGAGCAAAGCAATCACTGGGTAAAGTTGTTTGCAAACCTTAAAGTGCTACATAAATGCTAGTTCTCACCATTATCATCACTCTTGTTGCTTCTCTTCCCTAATTCATTTGCTGCCTCACATTCTACAGAGTGGCTCTTCCAAATCATTTCATCTCCTCTCAAGGCTTTCTCCCCACTGCATATTTTCTCATCTCTAGTTTTTTGGTGACATTTTTTTCTTTCCTTATTCTTCTTCCATATGTCTGTCTGTCTATCCTATCTATCTAAATTTTCTTTATCAGTCTCATTTGTTGGTTCTTTATCCATATCATGCCTACTAATTGTGGGTGTCCCCCAAGGTATTATTTTGATTCTAAGCAATTTCATTTGGTGATCTCATCAACTTTCATGGGTGCATTAATCATCTTTTTGTACATGATTTCTATATTTATATATCCAACTCTATTTTCTTTTCTGAGCTGCAGTTTCATTTCATCAGCTACCTTTTAAACAACTCAAATGAATGTCCATAGGCACCTCAAGCTCAATAATATCCATTATCTTTTCCCCCCAAATCCTCTACTCTTCCAAATATTCCTATTATTGTCAATGATAATACTACTCTCCCAGTCATTTAGTATTGCACCCTCAATCCCATCCTTAATTTTTCATTCTTAATTACCCTACATACCCTGTCCATTGCCATATCTTATTTCTATTTTAAAATTTTATATATGTCCCCTTATCTCCTCTCATTCATCTACCTTTTTTTTTTTTTTTTGCTTTTTTTGCTGAGGCAATTGGGGTTAAGTGACTTGCCGAAGGTCACACAGCTAGGATGTGTTAAGTGTCTGAGGTCAGATTTGAACTCAGGTCTTCCTGACTTCAGGGCTGGTGCTGTATCCATACCTTTTTAATAGCCTATTAATTTGCCTCTCTGCCTTAACTTTCACCACAATTCATTCCATCCTACATTCATTTGCCAAAGAGCCTTTCCTAAAGCATAGGTCTGATTATGTTGCTCTCCTACTTAGTAGAATACAGTGGTTCTCTATTATCTTCAAGATTGAATCTAAAATCCTTTGTTTGTCATTTAAAACTCTTCTTAACCTTGCCATTTCTTCCCTTTCCACTCTTCTTACATTTCACTCCTCTCCAATACATTCTGTGCTCTAGCTTATTTGTCATTTTCCCCACAGAAGTCATTGATTCTGTCTCATTGGCTTTTCAATGCTGCCCACCATGACTAGAATTGTCTTCCTCCTCATCTTGAACTCTGAATTAAGCTCAAATTCTCCCTTCTGCAGAAAGCTTTTCTGAGTTCTCTTAATGCCTTCCCCTTTGAGATTATCTTCTATACACCCTGTTTATATATCTTGTATGTAATTAGATATTAAATATTGACTGCCTTTGTCATTAGAATATGAGCTTCTTGAAGGCAACAACTGTTTTTGCCTTTCATCACAAATTTATCAGAATGTCTAGTACTTGGCAAAAGCTTAATAAATGCTAGTTGATTAACTGAAATAATTCCTACTTTGAAGGGGCTTAAGTTATATTGCTCTGTGACATAAATACATAACTGACCAAGTTGTATGAGATGAGACAAATATGTATGAGAGATGACAAAAAATAGAAAAGAAAAATAACAAGAAAATATTTAAATTATAGCTATATACAACAACAAGAGAGACAAAGTAAGACTGTTCATATGATTAATTATCAGGTGAATTAGTTGTATAGATTTTTTGTTTTTGTTTTTTTGGTTTTTTTTAGAGGTTCAATCTGGATGGTCAGGGCAGAGTTTATGAAGGAAGGGAAATCTGGGTTGGAATTTTTTTAGACCCTTAACAACAGTCAGAAAGGACAGAAGCTGAGATATAAGTTTTAGAACCCTGGGGGTTCATATGCAGACAAGACACCTGGGAATGTAGCATTTCACAATTCTGGCACCAATGCAGCAGTTGGCAAGAAAGAAAATAAACGGATAAACTTTATCCTTTATGTTTGAACTTCTATCATGACCTTTTATTCTTCCTGTGAACAGGCCTGTAGAGTAATCTTGGTGGGCCTGAGTCTGGTTCCCTTTAGACAGAAATCTCTCTCACAACATGTGTTTCCTCTGAAAATCCTGTGAAGTATGAAGTAGAAGCCAAGTTCTATCTGCTGTTTGGGGTACAGGTCACGAAGGATTCTGTGCCCTTCAACCAGCCTAAAGCTGGTTTTTTACTCTTGAGCAAGAGACCTCCATTTGAATATTGCACTGTCAGTATTTTATTTATGTGTCATGATGCAACGTTTTCTCTCACAAATCTCTCTTGCATAAATGATTTACTGTTTGTTCCTAAAGCCGAAAATTTTATTCCTTGTCTCTTTTTTTTTCTGATAAGAGGATATTGCAGAAGCTCTGCCTTTTATACAGCTGAAGGTTTTTTTTTCTTTTGTTAATTCAAACTTCCTCAGAGTAACTAGTTTAGCGAGGCACAGAAAACCAAGAGGTTCAGCTCTTGAAATAACTAAGGAACTAAATCTTCCCTTGCCCATTATCATCTAGAACCCTGTTGAATTTGTTTTCCTAAAAAGTAAGTTTGTGCATTGTGGTTCTTAAAATAGGTTTTTACTTTTTCTTACCTCTTCAAACTAAGCAGATTTGACTACTGGACAGTGTTCAGGCCTCGAAGATTAGGTTAAGAAAATAGGTTTTTGCAACCCCTTTCCTCAAGTCTCCACCCCACAACCTATGTTGAATGATTTTTTTTGTTTGATTTCTTTTTAAAAGATAAATAGAAACAATTATTTCCTTTTGGATAAATCCCAGCTAAGCTTAAACACAGAAATTTACAATGCTTAATATTTAATACAAAAGTTATGTTATTTTTATATTTCTTCAAAAAACAAAGAGAACATATTTAGCATATTTGTTCATGCTAAGAAAATTATACAGCATAAAACTCTTCTAACAGAGGACAATGATCACTTACACAAGTTGTATTAAAAACAAAACAAAACAAAATCATAAAGGTGAATTGATCAAGTCATTATCAAACCATTGCCTAAACTGTGTGACTTTATGAAATCTGGACTTGAAACAAAGGCTATTCTTTTTCTGTAGTCTGGATTCCCAAATACATCTCCCTTCTGTGGGTTCTGCCCCCTAAGCTTTCTGCTCTTGGGCTCTGGCTGGATGAATGTGCATAAAGAATACCCCAGAGCTCTCAGAACAATTCACGGATTTGCTCTTTGCCATTGTTCTTTTAAAGTCAAAGTCACAAGCTACAGAAAGCACTAATAAGTATATTGTGATAGTCCTGTAGGCCACTGGGTCTCTTGGGAAGCTTGAAGTCATAATAGATGTTTCAGGGGGAGTGCTATAAGTAGAATAAAGGACCCCAGATCTGTGATCTAGCAGCATTGGTGTTATCACTACTGCATTAAATGTTCAGAAATACTAGAAGGGGAGATAGATGCTAGTTAATATTAAAAGATAAATAGAAAGATATATAAATGGACATTTACTCTAAGTGCTTATATGCTTTGGAATTGGAATTATGTAACATGCAAACACTGGTAAGGGACGCCCAACATGGTGTACCTACATCAAAGAAGGCACTGTGCTCTATGAGCAAAAAGAATTGAGGTAGCTCAAAAGAAATGGGAAATGTGCAGATTTAAAGAATACACCCAAAGGTTCCATGGACTATTTGTACCTGACTTGTAGTGGAGCATTCTGAGCTCATATTGATCTGATCAGCCACAGTTGGACACAGCATAGTGAGCATTTAATAAATTATTTTTCTATCTATTTAACCATACTTCTGCCTCACTTTGCAGTGTTGATACTCCTGTGAGACCAAATAATAGTACCAATATTCCCCATTCTCCAGCAAAACAAAACAAACATTGACTCAAAATTGGGTTTGAAAAGTTAAGTATTGGTGCAAATCTTTGACCAACCCTGGAACTTTACACGGCCCCATCACATTGCATTACATAAGCTGCTTTATCCTGTCCTCAAGCACTTAATCCTCTCATTCATCAGGCATGGTGGCCTTTATAGACTCCATGAATTTAGGATTTGCTGTGAATTACTGTCTCCTACTTTCACAGTCACAGACAGTAGATGAAGATTTGGTGGATATCTTCAGGTAAGGGTTTAATTAGATGGTTAATGAGGTCCCTTCTGATTCTAAAATTCTGAGATTTTGTGCTTTACTTTTTCTGTTCTTAATCCCATATTGCTCTTACTTCTGGATGAGGCTATGAAGCAGTGCTGACTATGTCACTTATATGTTTTATTTACTGCCAAGTCATTGAAGTATGACAATACTCTCGTTCTTCCACTGATTTTCTACTCCGGTCCCTATCATGAATGCTCTAAGCCTTCACTTTTTCCTTATATACCCTGTGCCATCTCACCCTGTCACTTGAAGGATGACTGACTCCTACTTAGCTGAGAATAAGGTATCTGCTATCAGCACCCTTATCTCTTCTATTTCATTCATTAAACTCTCTCTACATTTCTAGCCATTTTTCTCTTCCTTTGTTCCATTTTCTTTTGAGGAGGTGTCCTTTCCTGCTAGTCCAACCCCTCTCATGCCCTTGTTTCTATTTCCTGTCATGTCCTCTGGAGTGTATACTTAAATATTTATAGGAGATTATATCCCTTTGGATATTGGATATTTCCAATTCCAAAGCATATAAGCACTTAGAGTAAATGTTCACTTATCTATCTTTCTATCTATCTTTTAGTATCTAACTAGCATCTATTTGGATATTTGGATATTGTATATCTATTATTGAAGTAGACATCCCCCTAACTCACCAATGGGTTTGAGGCCTGTCTGTTACCTTCAGCCTGGTTCAAGCATAAAAGGTTTTCCCCCAGCAGAATAGGAAGATAAGAAAAATTTGTTCTAATTTTCCTGAAGGAAGATGAATTAGGTTTTGTAAAGTGCTTGGACAGAGATAGAAGATCATTCACTGTATTTTGGGCCATCACTAATCATCTTGACTTTTATCTTACCATTGGATTCTGATGACACTGGAAGAGAGAGTAAGACTGAGGACTTTGAGCAACTCTGCCTCATTTAAATCCAATTCAGGCTCAAGATATCCATCCCATGATATCAGTGGTCCTCCTCAAAGTGAAAGACAAACAGCAGAGATCCAATCATATTTGCAAAATTTTGTTTAGCCCAAATACCTGACATTGAAGCTGTGGAAGCAAGGAAGGGGTGCCAGAGTTTTGTGGGGTGACTTTCTCATTTGTGGGAGATTTCATGATCAAAATCTCCATCTTTTTATAACCCTTTATAATCTCATGTCTCCTTATTTGCTTCACTACCTCTAAATCTGTTCTCTGTCCTCATTATGACCTTTTATTTCTCTACCTCTTAGTACTTTCCCTTATCACCTCTTCTTTGAACTTTCCTCCCCTTCCAATACTGACTTCTTGATGAAAAACTTCAGCTGTATACTCTTCTCCATCCTTAAACCTTTTCCTTTTTTATCTCATCACTAAGCACACTTTGTCAGACTTTGTTTCTATTCAAGTGCTGTTGTATGGAGGTGGAAGAAGCCATAACTGAGTCCTCTACAAAGTTTTACTAATATCAACAGGGCTTCTATTGAAGCAAAGCAATAACTTTCTGTCTAATTAATTCTTTATCCTATTATTTGGACAGTAAGGTGGTACAGTGATAGAAAGCTGGAGTCAGAAAGACTCTTCTTGATGGCCTCAGATACTTATTAGCTGTGTGACCATTGGCATGTCACTTGACCCTGTTTATCTCAATTTCCTCTTCTGTAAAATGAGCTGGAAAAGGGAATGGCAAACCACTTCAGTATTTCTGCCAAGAAAACCCCAAATAAGGTCAGAAAGAGTCAGACTGAAAAATGTTGCAAATCTTCTTTTCCTTCTGCAATCCTTCTATATAGTATCCCTCCTTCTACCCTCTCAGCTGCAGATCTTGCTTAATACTTCATATTTTAAAAATTGAGGCCACTTACTTTGAGATTTCTCTTTAAATAAGATAATTATTGTATAGAGCTTGGCATAGTACCTGGCACATAGTAAGTGCTATATCAATATTAGTGATTTTGCATGAACCTGAGAAAACTATTCCTTCATCTTCTGATTAATTGTGGTGAAAGTCAGAAATTATGAATAAATAACAACTTTGTTCAGTTCTCTATGATACTATGATACAGTATTGTTTATATAAGGAATCTTGTACTGCAATATGTGAAACCTAGACTCCAGTTCTGTTTCTGCCACTAGCTTGTAGTGTGACACTGGGAAAGTCAATTCACTTTTCTCCAACTCTGTCTTCATTTAAAAATTAAAGGTGACTCACTTACCTCTAAAATACCTATTAGCTCTATCAGCTAGTAATCAGTTGGGTGATCCACTGGATAGAGCCCTTAGAATCAGGAAGACCTGAGTTTTAAATCCAGCCTCAGATTTACTAGCTTGGGCAAACTAATCTAATTATCCCAGTTTTATCATATGTGGAATGGGATCATAATAGCATCTCATTCCTAGGGTCGCTGTGAGGATCAAATGAGATAATCACTGTACAATATTTAGCATAGTGTCTGGTACATGATAAGCAATAAACAAATGCTAGTTATTATTTTTATAATTTTTTTCTGTTTACCTTGTGCAATTTGTCTTTTTAAATCAATTTATATGTACTTTACAAAACTTTAGATTATATAGTTTTATAATTTATAGATGATTTTTAGTATAAGGGTTATTATGGTCATTTCTATTTTTAAAAATATGAACCTTAAGTTCAATTTGTTAAGAAATCCAAATCTTCTGTCATATCATTCTATTCTGGGAAAATTACATTGTACTTACACAATTTCAACATATGCCATCTATTCCATAACCTATCATTATTATAAAGACAATCTGTACAATTAGTTAAATATCATCCATTTCCTCCCAACATTTAGAGCTTTCAACTAGCATGAAGTAAAGCTTTGGAGCAAACCTTTAATGATTTTCTATTATGTGTGAATAAAGTCTGTTCCTTCTGCCTGCAAGAGCCTTCCCTATATGTTTCTATCCATTGAAATTCTACTCATCTGTAAGACCCTGCTCAAAGCCTTCCTCCTACCAGAGCCCTGCATTGATGATGTAGAACTAAATTCTCCATTTTGCTTTTAACATCCTTCATCTGTGACTTAAGGTCTCCTGTTATCATTTTGTCACTAGATTCTCAAAAACAAAAGACCACCAGGAGGTCAGGGGCACATCACAACTCACTTCAATTCAGCAAGCAAACATTTTTAGGTGTCTACTGGTGCTGAGAACATAAATGGACATTGTGCAGGAGTATTTTATCTCCATGGAGAGCTAAGTAGTCCCTGTAAATGCCCACAGAGAAACATGAGTTAGACACTGGGAAGTCATGGGAGTAAATTGGCATATAGATCTGAGGATTGCCAAATTCCTTTGCCATTGAGAAAAACATCCATGCTGGATGCAGGCAACAGAGACACACTAGAATTAAATTTGTGCCCAAAGTGGCAAGCAATTATAGAGTTATTATGTGAAGAAAAATAGTAGCAAGGAGCTACTGAAGTTAGCTTAAACTTTGAGACTGGAGAGAGATTGCCATAGCCCAATTCTGTGATCAGAAATGTGGAGGTGACTCACAGTCAGGAACCAAAGTGGGGACTGACTCAGAGGAAGCCAGAGATTGCCAGATACTTGAAATCCGGATGGATTAGTGAACCAGAGGTGGAGTGACTGATTCTCCTTTTCTTATCCTGCCTTTCCCTTGTTTATCTTCTTGAACTCAGAATTGGGCCCAGATAAACTCCTTCCTTATTTCTTCTTCATAATCTGTTATCAAGAAATGTGGTCCAGAAATCTCTCATCACTCCTGAAGAACGGGGAGAGTAATTGGGTGAAATCAGGACTACAAAAAGGAGAACTGAACATTTTTCCTTTCATCTTTGCTACCTTCAATAACCTATGTGGCTACGTGTTGAATACCTTTGTCCTGTGAATGTCATCCTCAACAGAGAGGAGATTCCAGTTGTGTAATTTTTGGAGTACAATATTTCATATTGCCCAGGCAGTGTAGGTTACTTAATGCTTCCATATGAAACCATGTGAGTAGTATGTGGTAGTTTACCTATCTCCAAACCCAACCTTGATGAACCAGAAAGAGGTCTAAATGACTACTAGGCAGATGACTTGGGTGGAGCTCTGCCTGGTGGACAAATAAGAAATTACATCTCTCTTCACCCGTCCCCCCTTAACACCCAATAACACATATACAATGACACACTTTCTTTCTTCAGGCTTAAGGGGTCTACTTGAACAACTAACATTATTTCAGTGCATCAAATATCCCAGTTGTACAAAGTATCACACTAAGTCACATCTGTGTGACACAAATGCAAAAAAAAAAATCAATCAATAAACATTAATTAAGAGTCCACTATGTCCCTTTTCTCAAGAATTTTATTTTCTATTGGGAGATTTGACATGTACACAAATAGATAAATTTAAAGTAAATACAAAGTAATTTTAAGATAGATTACTAATTGATTGGAATCAGGAAAGGTCTCATAAAAGAAGTATCACTTTAGTTGTACTTTGAAGAAACTAAGCCTTGTTGGAAGTAGAGATACAGAGAAAGTACATTCCAGACACTTGGATAGTTTATATAGAGGTAGAGATATAGAAAATGGAATATTGTATAAAGTAAACAGTAAATAGTCCAGTTTAACTGGAAAGTAGGCTTTGTGACTGGGAATAATATGAAATAAGACTGAAGAGGTAGGCTGGAGCTAGATTGTGAAGGATTTTAAATGCCAGACTAAGAATTTTGAATTTTGTCCTAGAGATAGGAGGGAGCTGATGAACATTCTTGATGAGAAAAGTGACAGTCAGATAGCAGTATTTTATAAATATCAACTTGATAGCAGTGAGGAATATGAATCTAAGAAGAGAGAGATTAGAAACAGGGAGATAAATTACAAAGTTATTGAATATTATCTGAGTGATAAAAGTCTGAAGTAAACTAGATCTATGTAAGTATAAAAATATTATGGCTGTTATTATATATCTTGGAGGAAGGATGAACAAAATTTGGCATCTTATTGGAAGGGTAAGAAAGAGGGAAGAGTTAAGAATGAAGATTTCTCTGAGGTTACAAATCTTTGTGATTAGAATAATGGTGATACCCTTGACTCAAGAAGAGTCAATTGGGAAGAGGTGTAGGTTTGGGCAAAATATAATGAATTCCATTTTGGACATGTTGAGTTTGAGGTGAGCATAGGGATACATCCATGTATAGATTTTTAACAATCAATTGATGTTGTCAGCCTGGAGTTCAAGAAAAACATTAGGAATGGCTATTTAAATTTAGGAGCCATTTGTATAAAGATGATGATTGAACCCATTGGTTCAATTGGTTGAGGTCACCATAGGAGAGAATACAGAGAGAAAAGTGGAAGGCCTAGGACAGAGCCTGGTGAGATGCCCACAATTAGTGGGAATCAAAAGGATGATAATCAGAAGACTGCAGTGGTCAGGCATATGAGATCAGTACTAAGAGAGACCACTGTCATAGAAATGTAGAGAGAAGAGAGTATGTTGGTGGAGGGTGTCTTCAACGATGTTAAAAGCTGCAGGTTAAGTAAGCAAAATGAGGAATGAATTTTGGACTTACCAGTTAGGAAATTGCTGATGATTTTGGAGAGAACAATTTCAACAAAATGTTGAGATAAGAAGCCAGACTGCGTACAATTAAGAAATTAGAAGGAGGTAATAAAATGGGAGCAATAAGGATAAATGGCCCTTTCTAGTAATTTAGCTGTAAAAAAGAAAAGAGGTTTAAGAAATTATGTTGAAGGAATGTTGGATTAAAGTAAAACTTTTTTCCCTATAATTGTATTTTGAACAGAACTAGATGGTTCTTGAAATTATTTTAGGAATGGATGAGTCTAAAAATCCAAATGGTGATACACCTGTCATCTAGATTCATGTAGTTTCTCCTAGTGAACTAAATCCAGTTAATCCTTCCATGGCAATATGAGGAATATTATGTCCCATGGATTTGCCCTGGGCAAATCTCTCTTCTTTAGTTTCCATGTGTATGTATGAAGTGTATCTTCTATGTATGTGTAAGATGACCACAACTACGTGTAAAGTAACTATAAAATCCTGGGCAAATTATGAAATCCTGTCCTGCAAACCCATCTTGCATCTGCACCGTGTTAGTCAGCAAAATATTTACATTTGCACCCAGTGGACCAACTTTCACTTAAAGGTATATAGTAAAAGACATGGCAAGGGCATCTGCTCACTTTTCCAGGCAGGGAAACTGAGTGTTCTGGTAGGATAACTCCACTGGAAATTTTATTTTTTACATACCTATGTGTACAAAAACAGTTTCTGGGACAAGTTTATAATCCATGCCCATTGATCAAGCTCACAACTAAACTCAATATATAACAGATACATGCTCAGAAAAGCACATAGGAATTCAGATAAACAGGCTCACAGTCAGTTCTATATACTTACAGTCATATCACACACACACACACACACACACACACACACACACACCACATACACACATATACTTTTTCTCTAGTAGAGGGCATGGATTGGGCAATGATTATCAAGTACACACAATCTAGCATTGCTGACAGAGTAGTCTTAGAAAACTTTTGCCTTTAGCCTGTGCCCACTCCCTAACCCAGTGGGTGAGTCTGAACCTAGTGAGATGACAAACAGAGCAAAGAATGTTATATCTGGAGTCAGAGGAGAGGGAGAGTCTACTTCTCCACTTGCTACCTCTGTGACTTTGACAAAGTTCTTACCTGTCTGAGCTTCAGTTTTTTCATCTGTAAAACTGAGAAACTTTGGGGACTCTTTCAAGCACTAAATCTACTTTCTAATGACTCTTTTCAGACTACTGGTGTCATATAATGCCCTGCTCAATAATTTACTAAATATGCTTTGGCTCATGTGGCAAAAGCAAGTCTCCAATAATAAGATCCTAGAATCCAGTTAATCCTCTGGCATTAAAACAGTTCTCTGTGCAAACTGAGCTTCTCTGGATGAGACATCTAAGAGCAGACACCGACAGAACACCTGATCAGCTGTGGTACAGAGAAACACCTAAATGAGTGAATCATACCCAGGTGGCCTAAAGAAGCCTGTAGTCCTGCTGTGAGCAGTAGAAAGTACATTGCTCTGTGGTGATTAGAAAGCATGTGGTTTAACTCAAGCAAAAAAAAAAAAAAGAAAGAAAAAGAAAAAAAAAAGAAAATCTTGCAGGAAACTTGGAGGAAAAGAGGCAGAGCGTGAAGAATGCAAATGACAGGACTTATAAGTAGCAGCCACAATTGCTAAACAAAGGCCTTTTGTGTGCTACTGGTAGAGAAGACTGTGTAGCAGTTATATCAAACTCAAAATAGAAATGGGGCTCACCAAACTGTCAGTAAGGCTGATTAATGTTTGATACCTCTGCTGTATGGTCTTCATCAATTCCCTCCATGGATAGTAGCCCAGTTAGCAGAAGCAGCTATAACATATAAACTTGATGAATAGATCTTTTTTTTTTCTTAGATGCTCAAGGGAATATATCAAACTAATCAGTCCATTTCCAATTAAGTAAGTGATTGTTCTCGCATCATTCTGAGGTTTTCTGAGTTGTGGCTCAAAATCCTGGGCCTTACAGATTTACCAAAAAATATGGCTAAGAAAACATTACAAAACCCATTATTCCATATGCCTACTTTCCTACATACACAACATTCTTTTAAGGAGTCATCTATATATGAATGAAAAGCATCTCAGATGAGGGTATTAGTATGAAACAAGCAAGGCTTTCACAAACATTATTCAACAATGTTGAGTAACATTGTTGAATAATGTCTTTACCATCTCATAATTGACTGAAGGGTGTAGAGAATATAAAACTCCATTGTATTTATTGCTTGTTAATTATGAAAAATCATTCAACTTGGCAGAAGAAAAGGGTGCTTTTTAGGTTCTTATGCAATACGATGTAAGTTTCCTCAGAAGATATAATTGAAATAGTTCTGTCCAATGACCCTCTAATAATACACATCAGCTAAGGTATAAAGTAGGGAGATGTCTCCTTGCCAAAAGTTTTCACCACTGTGATGGAGGAGATTCAATGTAGAGTTTAGGTTGAAATGGGATTCTTAGTGGAGAGTGAAATCCTCCAGATACTTCTTTTTATACATTAAATTCTATTGCCTGATTGCATTAAGCTTAAGGACATGGCAGAATCTTTTGCAAGAGATCTGTAATCACTCAAAGGAATTTTGTCTCTCTATCCATAGAAGAAAGACTAAATGGATGAAGAATGTTTATTGGCCAGATTCCAACATGCATCTGAATGGACACTCTATAGAGCTTGTCTAATACTATATATATCTGAGACACATGTAAAGGTGGACAATGAATTGGGTCCATTGTTGAATAAGAAGACATACAGAAAGACCTGGCTTGCTTTTAGGAAACTGCAAAACACTATATTACTGACTCCAAGCATCCCATAGCATCAAAGGTAAAGCATAAAATAGAAATATAGATATATTTCTGCAAAAGGTATTTGTCATAAAAGAGAATAAGCTCAGAGTTTAAGTTAAAGAATATTTCCCTGTATATGATGAGGTCTTCCATATGCTCTCACTTGAAAATAATGCTAATTATATAAAACTTTGAAATACTGCAGATCTTCTTAAATAAGACCCATAATCAAATTAAAGAATTTGGAGTAACTATCCACACAAGAAAAAAAAGCATAACCAAATATTCGAAGCAGGCCTGTTCAGATTATGACATGAAGTTAGATAGACAATCTAGAGTTTATTGATAGGTATGTGTTTCTTGGACATACCTTTAAAATGAATAATGAGCTTGATTCAGAATTTAATAGGAGGAAGAAAATAGGCTGGGTTGCCTTTGGAAAACTGTAAAATTCCTTTAATGATCTCTAAGTTTCTTTCTGAAATTGCAGCACACTTGGAATAATCCTTTCATCTGTCACCTAGACCATATAACCACTTAAGCATTGTTTTTTAAAAAAATTTTCCCCTATATTAGTAGTCTGGGAAGGAGGGAAGAATACCTAGAGGGAATAGGTGGAAACAGCCTAGTAAAATGGCATAATTCCTTCCTATGCCTGAAATAAATTTTGCTGAGTACAGAATAGAAAGAACTGATTCATTCCCACTCATAAAATAGTTGGAATAGGACTAGTTTAGGAGTGTATTAAAATAAAACATGAGCACGAACTTAAGCCATACCTTTTATCCTTCAATTTGACTTGTACAAAATTTGAGTGTAGCTATCTGTATATTAAGGAGAAATATTATAGAGATACAGAGACAAAAAAGTGCAGAAGTAGAATTCCATTGCTGAGATATTTCCCATTAGGACAAGGCTAGGTGATTTGTACTGGCACTCCAGTTTAGAGAAAAGCAGCTAAGCTAAGTGAATGCTGGTGTAGCTTTGGGCAAAGTTGACTATTATTACTTGGTGAGTTTGCAGAAATGGGGCATGGGAAGATAGAATGAGAAGAGGGCCCAGATGATGGGTGCAGGCATGATTAGGCAACATGGTAGGAGAGTCTGAGTGAATTCCTAATCTGTATTCACTAATTTTGTTGATTATCCTTCCTATGGAAATGGTGTTTAGAGAGATGTGTTGTATATGTACCTGACACATATGCGTTGGTGCTCAGGCTGTCCACTGCCCAAGAATCTGCACTTCTGTACCTGACTATAGAGCTACTATGAAAAAAAACATGTTCAGAGTTATTGGATTTTGTCTGATAACATCATCTCTGAGCTCTTCTCTTACCTAAAGAGTGAGCTGATATCAGCAGCAGTGAATCATGGGAATCAGAGGTTATAGAGCTTCCATTGGCTGATAAAGCATACTCTTAGAGGAAAGCAATTAAAAGGTGAGTAAAATGAAGAAAATAGAGACAGCAAAGATTAATATAAAACATTCATTTGAATGAAAGATTTTTTTATCCATTTCCAGTATTTTTTACATCCAGCAATTTTTACACTGTCATTTCTTTTTGAAAGTGTACCTATATATTCTTTTCATCTCAAGACAACATTCTTTTAGAGGTTTCATTTACATATGGACCCATATAGTAGAAAAAGAGTTATATTGTGGATCTACATCCAGATATATGGCTCAGACTAATTTGCTTTTGAATACATGGAGTAGATTCTTTGAATAAATTAATAAATTATGGTTCTCAGATCAATGACATACTGATTCCCAGTGCCAATAATGACTTCAGTTCTATTTTAACCTTTAAAAATGGTTTCCTGTAAATTCTTTGCATGATAACAAGTAATTCACTTTACTCAGAAGGGAATGTTGGCTAGAGCTTTCCGTTTTATAATCTGGATTTAATAAAATATGTATTTTCAGATTACAAAAATTTTTGAGTTGAAAATTCCCTTGGAAGTTATGTTGTAGAGACAGGACATTTTTTTCTTTTTATTAAGTTGAAACCATATGCTTTATAATTGCCATGATTCTTCAAAATGTGTGACAAGAAGTACACCAAGATGGGATGGGGAAGATATTGAATAACCATGCTGTGTGATTATTTAGGAGTCCTTTACATGAGAAAAACAACAACAACAACACAATGACAATAACACTCTATCTAAAGCCACATTCCTAAAAGTTCCTAGTTTCCTAAAATATATTTCCTTTGAAGAGTATTTGATGATATTAAATAAGCAATGATATTAAATAAGCAACTGGATGGCATGTTGGATAAATATTGGTTTTGGAGTCAGGAAGATATGATTTCATATCCTGCCTCAGACAATAGCTTTGTGACCTTAGACAAGTCATTTAATTTCTATTTTGAGAATCAAATGAGATAGCATAAATAAAAAGTTTTGAAAACTTTAAAACCGTGTACAAAAATGCTAGCTATTAAATGGACTGACCATTCAAATGGCCAAGCTAGAAGCATCTTCAGTTTATAGAAGAGAAAAGATTTGAGATATCAATGGCAAAGGTCATTGTGCAAAATAGATCTGTGATTTTTCTTAATACAAAGAATTTCCAAAGTAATAATTCCTTTCATTAATACAGATCAACAGGGGATCAACAGATTATACAGATCATTCATAACTTATAGTCCTTAAAGAATTGCCAGGGACTTTGAAAGTTCATGGTCACCACAGCTAAAATGTTAGAAGGAGGACCCTTTGATCAATATTCCATGCTGCCTCTCAGTAACTAGATATACTAGAATTATTAAGCACTCTTTTAAGCATGAGTCTTCTCTAGGTGCCATATATTAATAATGGTGCTTGTTTCAGCAGTACATATACTATATATTGATATATATTATACATAATATAATTAATAATATATATTAATAATGATTTATTCACCAATCTGAATTTGCTAACACAAAGTTCCCAACCAAGAAATGACATAAAGGAAAATTTCAGAGATAATTGGAGTCTTCATATGCTCAGAACTGTATTTGCATACACTTTCAGGAACTGAAGCCTCTATATGGTTTTAGGATTCTTTGGTTCTTCAGAAATATGAGTCATCAGTACAACATTTCACCTCCTGCCTCTTGCACAAATTGTCCTTCATGCCAGAAATGCTCTCTCTCCTTTCTTACCTCTCTACTTATAGAATCTCAAGCTTCTTTTATTTATTTATTTATTAAAGCTTTTTATTTGCAAAACATAAATATGGGTAATTTTTCAACATTGACCCTTGCAAAGCTTTCTATTACAAAATTTTCCCCCCTAACCTCCACCCCTTCCCCAGATGGCAGAAAGTCTACTACATGTTAATTATGTTAAAATATCAAGCTTCTTTTAAACAATCACTTACTTAAGTGCTATCTCTTATAAGAAATATTGCTTGATCTCCCTATACACTATTTGTTACTGTCTACTCCTACTCCACCAAAATTCTTTTTCTCTTTATTGTCTCTTTATTGCCTTATAGAATAAAATAGAAACTTTTCAATCTAGAACTTAAGATCCCTCCCAATCTAATGACAATCTACCTTCTGAATCTGTTTTTTTTGCACTATGCTACAATCAAAATGGATGCTTATTATTCCCCAAATAGATTTCATGCTTTCCTGCTGTTTTACCTCCATTCCCAATAATTTCTTAACCTAAAATGTCCTGCTCTTCCATTTTTGCTATCAAAACCTACTCATTCTTCAAAACCCAAATCAAATGCTTCTTCTATGAAGCTTTCTCTAATTACTCAAGCTGAACGTAGTTTTGCACTATTTTGTGTCTGTAAGACTTCATTTGTGGCATTCTTGTGGTACTGTTGTCTTGAGTTGTAGTTACTTGTATAAATATTATCTTACTCACCAGACTATAAGTGGCTAAAGTGTAACTATCTTCATTGTCACTGTTTCTGCTACTCACTAAGTATTCAATCAATATTTGTTGAATGAATAACAATCTGACCTGCTAATTTTATACATGACATTCATTAACACAGAGAGGTAGCAGTGGATGGAGAGCTAGCTTCAGAGTTAGGAAAACCTCAGTTCAAGTTTTATCTGTGACATACATTGGCTCTGTGATCAAAGGCAAATCATTATGTTTCTTAGTGTCTTAGAGGAGTTATTGTACAGTAGTAGAGGATCCTCACCAGCATCTTTCTACAATGATGAAATCAAAAGTCTAGTTAAAAAACAACCCCCAGGTCAATAAGCTGCCCTGCTCCCAAGTCCAGCTTCTGTTCCTCCCACTCTTCTCTTTTCCACTGTTATTTCTCAAGATACAATTGCCAATCTGCTTCTGTTTCTATTTTGTCATTTCTAAAAATATTGGCCTGACAGCTAATGAGTCCCTAATCACCCTGAGTTTGTGTTTCTGCTACCCCACTGGTAGCCATCAGAATCATATTAATCATCATATCAACTTGACAGGAGAAATGTTGACTTTCCTTACAGAGAACTTGAGAAGTTCATTCAGAAATCACTAGCATCTAATAACAATTTCCCTGATTTGCTTTTCAGTGTGGTAGTCTATTCAAAACTGGCAGTACTAGAGTTCAGAACTGCACCCTTCCAAGCTTTTCATCTCTTCATTCTTTTGAAAAGATTCATCTGTGAGAATTCAAAGGAAATTGATGATTATCTACAAAAATATAAAGTACTCAAACTGACAAAAAAAGAAATAGAAATCTTAAACAACCCAACTTCAGAAAATGAGATGAAGCAAAGCTATAAAAGAATTGCCAAAGAAGAAATGCCTAGTCCATATGGATTTAGAAGTGAGTGCAATCAAACATTTTAAGAACAATTAATACCTATGTTATAAAAGTTATCCTGAAAAATAGAGACATGAGGCATTCTACCAAACTACTTTTATGGAAAAAAAAATGTAGTCATCCTTGGCAAAGAATAGAGAGAGAAAACAAGGAAAGAGAATTGTAAATTATTCTCAATTTTTAAAGAAGACTTGTAATTTTCTCCATTCCTTGACCCAGTGTAACGTTATGGAAACATTATTTTTCCTGCTTTTTCAACCTGTATCAGCTTCTTAAAGACATATACAATCTTTTCAGTCTATTACACACTTCTTTTCTCCACTTGTACCTTTCTCCAAAACTTACAAATTTGAGAATTATGCTAACTTAAGTTATTGCTGTTCTGGTCTCTATCAAACTCTCCCATCATTTTCTTAATTTCAAGTTTTGTTGCAAAAAAAACTTTCCATATTGCTCTTTTCTCCTTTAATTTTTATATTTATTTTTCCCAATTAACAAAAATCTGTTTTCTCTCCTCCCACTGGAGAAAAAAATAGAAACAATAGCCATGTAACAAATAAGCATAATGACTTTTTGAAATGGTCAGGTTCAAAAAGTTCATGATGCTGTCCTGTGGCTATCTCTCTTAATTTAATTTCTCCATTGGGTTCATAATTTCAAATTTGAAAATTTCAGAATCAGAAAAAAAATTAGAACACCAGCTGCTCAATCAATCAACATTTATGGTGCACCCATGGAGACAAAACTTCAAGGAAGCTAAATAATATACAATGAAGTTATTACAAATAATTCCTCAATGAGGGTCAAGGAATGGAGAAGATCAAATGAGTCTTCTTTTAAAAAAAAATTGAGAATGGTTTGTAGTTCTCTTTCTCTGCTTTATCTTTTGTTTGGCTAAGAGGACTTTATTTTCACCGCTATGTGAAAAGCACTGTTTGAAGTTCTATGGGGATTATAAAAGAATATAAAGAATAATAACTGGCTCACAGTATAACTAGTAATACAAGATTATTTATGTGAATAGACAAGTAAGTAGGAAGAAGAGTAAGTGTAAATGTGAGTTCAAAGGAAACAGGTAACTCTTGAACTAGGACATTCTAAAAAGATTTGCTCCATGGAAAGGAGGACTTATTCCATTCCTTGGAGGGAAGAAATACTTGAAGAGTAGTCTCAAGGATTAGAAATGAAGCATCAGTGTAGACATAGTATAAGTGCATAGATGGTTCCTCCCTCTTGTTATGCTTCCTCTGTTGACTTTAAGCTTAAAATTCATAACCAAATCAAATAAAATCCAGTGCAGCAAATCTTAGACTCAATATGGCTGATAAATCACATGGTCTCAAGTCATTTTTTTTTTAGTGTGTCATTAAGGGGTCTTGATTAGATTTTCAATGAAAGATTTTATCTTTCAATCTTTTTAAGCTTTAATTTAGTCACTGTCTCCAACTGTATAAATCTGAGAAATAAATCAAATGAAACAATTAGATTAAGAAAATGAACATTCATACAATAGACATTAGTGGTTTTTATGGGCTCACTATTGCTGGGAAATGTCATTCTCTCTGGGAAACCTTTACTGAAAGAAGAAAAGAAAAAAATTCTAAAAAAAAAGAATCAGTATTGTGTCATCCCATATTTCAGACTGGAAAATATATTTTTAAACTGATATTTACATTTAAACTATTATTTACTTTTAGATCAGTATTTACTAATTACTGTTTACTAATTAAAAAAAAATTCAAATAGACTAATTATACTGCTGCCCATGTGGCTTAATTTGAAGAAAGCTCAAAAATATTCCTACCACCAAATCTTCTCAAAGAAAAAATATTTGTTATGATAAAAATATTTAAGTTGCTCCTTTAGGTTATGATATTTTCTCTAATACAGATATAATACTTGATTATTTGAGAGATAAAGCATACTAAGCTCTTAGCAGTATTAACTTGTTAATTTATTTATCTGAAAAGGGGGCACAAAAGGGGTAAATTTTCCTGGGAAGGAGAAGGAACTAGAAAGAAAAGGGAAAGGAATGATCATTTATGTAGTACCTAGTATGAACCATGCACTATGCTAAGCTCTTTACAAATATTTTCTCACTTGATCCTTACAATAAAGGCTTTGAAGTAAGGCTATTATCGTCCCCATTTTGCGGTTAAGAAAAATGAGGTGGACAGAGGTTAAGTGATTTGCCCAAGATTATGTAGTTAGTAAGTATCTCACATTAAATTTGAAATCAGGTCTTCTTGACTCCAGGCCCAGCACTCTATCTACTGCATATAGGCACAGAGATTTGGGTGGAATTCCAAGAACTTAGAAAACAATGAATCTATGTCGATACAATAGGCTCCTTTTTAATCCTATGTATTTTATATTATGCATTTTAAAACATGACTCCAGGAAAGGGCCCATAAACTTTTCCAGACTGCCAAAGGGGTCCATGAAACTGAAAAGATTAAGAGCCCTTGGCTTGATGATGATAGGACTGTCTAGAAAGGGTAGTCCTAGTTATAGTTCTGTAGGGAGAACATGAGTATATAAGAAAACTAACTTAGTGGTTGATGATATGTGTGCAGGAACATTAGGTTGGGAAGAAAGAGATACTGCAAGGAGTTTTGATTTCACAATTTTGCTGAAGGCTGACTATGCTGCATTTTTATATGTGTGAAAAAGAATGTGAAATTCTCAGTTCTTTGTTCTTGTTGTTTAGACATTTCAATTATGTCTGATTCTTTGTGACCCTATTTGGGATTTTCTTGGCAAAGATATTAGATAATTTACTATTTCCTTCTAAAAAGGAAAAAAAAAAGGAGGGAAATCCATACTACATGTGGGAACCATGAGGGCTCCTTGAGATATTTCAATGTTATTGTGAAGTGAGGGATACTGAAGTTTCTTGTTCCAAATGATTTCTATTTACAAGAAGAAAATTTGTAGATCCCCAGAAGATTGGAAGATAAGGAGAACAAAGAAATAAGAATAGTAAAGTCATGAGAAGGGAGAATATAAGTTGTAAGTGTCAGGGAGAAGTGAAGACTGGTAACCCAAGAGAGTTAATTAATTCTTAGACTTGTTCCTTCTAATAAGGCAATAAGGACAGAAGAAGAAGGGAGAATGTTGAACTCTTCTCTCCTGTATTCTCACTGTTAGTAATAGGAAACTTAAAACTGATACACCATTTTTCTTCTGATAGAATTGGAAAAAAAAAAAAAAAAACAAACTCTCCTATGTTGTTGTCCAAGGAACTTCATTGACTGTCTCTGTAATTTAAAGCCCTTCACATGCTTAAGCTTGCCTTTCCAGACTTATGTCACACTGAAGTCCTCTTATTTATGCATTTTATGTTCTGCCCAAAAGGACTTCCTTGCTATTTCCTGTACATGAACAAAATGTCATCTCTAACTTCTGTCTTTGTATAGATTGTCCTTTTTTCTTTTTTTAAATTTTACTTTATTTTTAATTTATTAAATAAAATAAGAATTTCTATAACAGTCGAATTTTAAAAATGATTGCACATGATCACACCTTTTCTGATACCCTTTTCCCTATATTTACTGCCTCCTTCCCCCAAGTTGCACTGTATTTACTTTGTATTTATTTTGCATTGACTTCTCTGGGTAGAGGGTGTATACCCCCAGTAAAAAAAAAATTCTCTTTTGTTATTGTCTTTATTATTGTAGTCCTGAGTACATCATGGCCTGCATGTAAGTGCATACCTAATTATTACTTATTTGCTGAGTGAATGAATAAAAGTAATGATTCCTTTACCCAAAACCTCTTTGTTAAGATGAATTGCAGCAAAATAGCTATTTTTAGCAAATAGCTTCCTAGTAGTGACAATTTAACAATTGTCATTAACAAAAATAATATCTGTTCATATATAAACAGATTTTGACCTCCTTTACACATCTATTTCAGTAATCTAGTCAAGAAATAAGTACTATATACAAATAATTTTTAAGATTTAAAATGGAGAAAATTTTTAAAGTCTCCTTTCCTCTTTCATAGCTTCTCCATCATAAACTAATTCTTTGCTCATGAAAAACACTCAAATATGAGACTTTCTTTGATTTAGCAGAGAAGTCCTACAGTGGTTAAGTATAAGGTATTAATTAAGAGATGTTACAAAAATATGGTACCTTTAATAAACCAAATTTAAGCCAAGGGTGTGAAAGAAATCAGATCTACCTCTGGAATTTCTGATTTGGAGGCATGCTTGGTCACCTATCAGTCAAGCCTCATTTCATCCTGGTCATGCATCAGCCTTGCATAGCCATAAAGAAAAGCAGGGCTAACCTTCAGAAAAACTGTGAAATAGATAAAGTTTGTCTTTGATGCCCTTCCTCTTCCTTTCTAGGATCCTTTCCCTCATTTCAACATTCCATTTTACAAGTGCTTAGTTGTCTCATGCTGGCAGGGATCTCTCCCATCAGATCTGATCAACTAATTCACAATAACCACTTCCAGGGAGTGTTCATATTTTAAAAGACAACTTAAAGGGAAAAGGTAGTGCTTAATCCAGAAAAATTACCTTCTAAAGAAATCATATGAAGTATTGTGTTACTAATGGTTGTTTTTTTAAATTGGGGAACCATCTCAGGATCTCACAAATTATGCCATGTAGTTGGACTTATAGTCAGTAACAATAATGTGATCTATTACATGGGGTTTAGCACCAAATGATGTAGTTTGAGAACCAAAATGATGTATGTGGGTGACAGACACTAGATGATGGCAGATACCAAAAGTTAGGGTCTAATCGTGGAGAATTCACAGTGGCCATTCTCCTTGGCAAAAGGTAGATTTATTTAAGGGACTAGGTTACAGACAAAATAAAAGGATACAGTAGATACCTAAATATGAAATAGAGTTGAGAGGTCATAGAAAGGGATTTTCCTGAAAGGGACAAAGCACCCCAAAAGAATTAGCTAGCTATATGGAGCTAGCTATATAACTACAGCTATATAATGGGGTTGTGAAGCATAGTAGATGATACCATGTGACATGGGGGGAGGGAAAGAGGAAAGACACCACCAGGCAGAGTGCCTGCCATGGTGAACTGACCCAAAGAAGGCAACAGCCATGGGATGGCCCATAAGTACATTTTATAGGGAAAATTTACCTCAGGGACATGACTGAAATTTCTGACAGAGTATAGTAAGATGAAACTGCTTGAGATCTCTACAGAGGGTGGGTCTCAGGAGTCTGGCATAACTTGGATTTCAGACTGGACAATCTCCCCAGATGATGGGACCATGGAACTAAACTGTCCTATATCAGAGTCTTCTCCCTGCTTGCCTCTGGGATCAATTCCTCTGCTAATTATACCTAACACTAAAGATCTTATCAACAATAACATTTATGTGGTCTCGCCATGACAAAAGAAAATAAAACTTGATGGGGGGGAATGAAACTATTGGGCTAACATTATTTGAACAAATTTTAGGTTTATTGTATATAAAGTGAGTCACTGCAGCAGGTTTAGGAACCAGGTCAACACTGCCTCATAAGCAAGGCTTTCCAAGTGATGGAGATTGTTTTTAAAAGCAATGTTTAAAAAATGCATCATATCTAACACTGCTGAGTCTTACCTTCATTGTTCTAGAGTTTCTTTGATAAGTTGCTGGCATGGGAGAGATTTTACTTGGTAGATGACGAGGCAGGGACCCTCTTTTATCTGAGCATAGCATGGTTAAAGAATTACCCTTGGATACTCAGAGCACAATATGGGTAAAGCCCATTTGCAAAATATAGAAAACAGGAAGTGGACATTCCCAGGTCTCCTGTTCTATGTTCAGATCAACTTCCCTTTAAACAATATCCACAACATTAACTTAACACTCCCTATCCTACTTCTAACTCTGAAGCATTTTTAGTGGGGCCACTGGGACATATTCCCTCTCTGGGGCATGCCTGGATATACAAATGAGGAAATTGAGAAGAGTAATGACTTCTCTGAGATCTTTCAGCTACTGACAAGATTAGAACCCAAGGCTTCAGAATCCCAGTCTTATGCTTATACTTCTTCCTTACAATTCTGCCTAAAACAGGCCCTGGTACTATTTATGTCAATTGCTGGTCATGGAATTTGTCATGAGGAATAAATAGATAAAAATGAGAACAAGTGAACATTTCACTGAATACTTTCTAAATGCCCCAATTTCTATTGTTGTGGGAATGGATTTGTTTTTCCTTTTTAATGTCTTGGCACACAATCTACTTGCTTGGAATTTCCTCCTACCCCTATCCCTCCAAATAAATCATGAGTAGAATGTTCTTTCTGACTTATTCTTTAGTTAAGAAAAACAAAATGATCATTGTAAGGCCCTCTTTTGTTTAAAGTCTGAGTCTAATGGTGTTGTTTATCCCTTCCTCTGAACTTGTAGATGTGGGGCTTTTCTGAAGGTCAGGAACTGCTTTAGTGTTCAAGCCATCACTGATTAAAAGCACCAAAAATCCCAAACTTCATCATAAAAACAGAATTCCTTTCAGCACTTCATACTTGGAAATCTTCTTAACACATAAGAACAAGTGCCTCAAATTACATTTTTTAACTTTAGAGAAAAAAAAGAGAAACAAGCACATTTCTTTTATGTCTTGTGCAAATGAAGATAGTAAGACACAGAATTCAGTCAAAGGTTTTTGGAGACGTGACTTAAATGATTTCCCTCTGAAGCTTTATAATTGAGAATAATATATTCATTTTTGTCTCCAATTTGGAAATCATATTTTGGGTGCTTTCAACAGACTGTGGGAGCAGTATTCCAAGAAGTGAGACAACTTTTATCAACCTCCAGTAATACAGTGACTCAGGAATAATTGATGCCCCATTAAAATATAGCTCTCTTCCCACAATAGAGTTTTGTTTAAAGTACAGTTTCATTAGCCCACTTAGTATTCTTTGTAATGGTGCTATTCACCATGAAGTAATTTAATACCAAAGTCAATTTCCCATAATGTAAATTTTCTTAGCAATTCGATTGCAGTTGAGTGGCATTTAGACAGTAAGACTGTTGTTGAGTATACACTTCCTCATCCTCTATGCTGATTCATGTTTGATTTGCAGCAAATCTGGCATGTCTCACAGACTAAAAGTTGCTATGGAAAAAAACATGGTTTTTTTTTTTTTTTTTGTCTTTAACACCTGGGATTAGTTTTGATGCTTGCTGTGGATGGATCATTTCCACATAAACCATATCTGCCTATAGTTGAATCTAACAAAACTAACTAGAGGCAGTCCCTAATTTAAAGACACTTAACTTAGAAACAAATAATTGCTACCTGTTGAATACACTCCTTTGACACTAGAACCCCTGCTACTAATACCATTGTCACCATTGTTAACATAGAGCTTAAAAAAAACCAAAACATTGTTTATGATAGAGGAAGGAAAAAAAAAAACAAAAAAACTGTGAAAAGCAGAATCCTGGTAGTGGTAATATGGCCTGATCCATAATTTTTTCTCTCCATTGCTTTGTAAATTTCACTCAAGCTTTTTTCATCTTCAATATGTCAATGTATTGAGGATCTCATCAATGTAAGCACCGCCTCCATAAGAGCAGATTGCAATTCCTCAATGATTTCTCACCCTAATTTCTGTTCATGCCTTCTATAAATCCTCCAAAGAAGATTCAGATCTATAATAATCAACCTTAGTCTTTCTCCTGAACTCTGGTCTCATGTCTAACTGCCTATGGGAAATGTTAAACCATATGTCCTTTAGGTAGCACAAACTCAATATATCCAAGGCAGATTCATTGTCTTTCACTCAAAATTTCCATCCCTCTTCTCTCTACTTGTGGGGGGGGCACTACTTTCCAGTTACTTAGGCTTACATCTTTAATAGTATTTTAGATTTCTTACTCCCTCTCACCTCACAAGTTGCCAAATCTTGTCACTTGTAACTTATCAGAATTTCTTGCATCTGGGATCTTCTTTCTGCTTATATGGCCACTGTCCTAGGTCAGGATTTCATCATATCTAGCCTGGATAGATTACAATTGTCTCCTAATTGATCTCTCCTTTTTCCAATTCATCTTCCACACAGCTGATAAAGTGATTTTATTTTACTACTTGCCATTTTCATGCTTAATAAACTCCAATGGCTCTCTAATATTTTTAGAACTAAGTATAAACTTTGTTTGGCTTTTAAATCCCTTAGAAAGCCTTTTCCTTTACCTTCCTCTTTAAGCTTGTAATACAACATTCCCTCCCAGACAAGCCTTCTTCCTCACACATGATATTCTATCTTTACATTAGTTAGCTCTCCATGACTGAAATATACTTCCTTCTCATCGTTTCCACTTAGGTAGGATTCTTTGTTTTCCTTTGAAATTCAGCACAAATATCATGTCCTATGTGACATCTTTCCAAAAGCCCTATTTGTTGTTGCCAGTTTTCCTTATGTATATTTTAAATGTATTTTGACTATTAGGCAGTTTGTAGTGCTGTGGAGTGAGTGCTGAGCCTAGAGTAAAAAAGATCTGAGTTCAGATTTAGCCTCAGACACTCATTAGATATGTGACCTCCTTCACCCTCTCCTGAACAAGTCATTTAACCTCTGTTTGCCTCAGTTTCCCCATTTGTAAAATGGGGAAATTAATAACATCTACCTCACAGAGTTATGAAGATCAGATGAAACAATAGCATAATGTTTGCTATATAGCAAAAACTATATAAATGTTAGTTATTGTTATTATTATATTGACTTTTCCAATAGAATATAAGCTTCTGGAGGGTAGGGATTATTTAATTTTATCTTTATATTCCTGGAAACTAGCATAGTACACATGGAAAGCACTTACTACAAGCTTGTTGATTGCTTGATTAGAGATACCTAAAATACCATAGCATAAGAATGCTTCTATTCTTTAGGTAAAATATTAGTGTCACAAATTATTTACAAGGAAAATAATTTCATCCATTTGCAATGACATAAGGAATATCGGAATGATTGAATAATTCTTGACCAAGAATTATTTTGCATTATTAAACCACATCATTATTCTATCTTTAAAATGTAATTTAAGGCCTAATGTCAAAATAAAGTACATATTTTCCAGTGAGAAATCATTATCACTCCTTAGTTAGGACTAAAAGACAATTTCCCAACATAGATACAGATAGAATTAATCAAATAGAAAATAATCTAGGAATAAAATAATTTTAGAGTTATTATGGGGCATTAGAAATTACCTAATCCAAGCTTCTTATTTTCTAGATAAAGTAACTGACGTTCAGAGTGGTTAAGATATACAGTTAGTAGCAGAGGCAGGACCCAGAGCTTAGGTCTCCTGACTTTCAATCTAGTACTCTTTCCACTTCTCCATCCTTTTTAGGGATACGAATTTAAATTCTTGAATAATGAGGAAATATTACAGAAAAGATCTCTACAAAATAAATAGATATTCTTCAGAAAGGAATCTTCACTTTCATAGTCTCCTGAAATAAAATTAATAAAAATAAAATAAAAATGACTTAGATTTCTAGTTATGGAATGAGGTTATTTATATTTTTGTTTCAAAGTTCAAAATAAAATTTTGCATAAAGCTAAAATAGCATTTGAATTCAGGTTTCTAAGAGTTCATGAAAGATGATCACTTCTCTTATGGCATGATATGTCTTTGTTCTTCTAATCATGGTTGACACAGTTTACATGTATGATTTTGATATGAACACTTCTATTTAAAAATCTTGCCTTCAGATTTGGGTTTTTGTTTTTTTTCTTTTTCATACTTGAACTGGATTTTTAGATTTGTCTGTCTTCTGGTTTGACCTCAGATCAAGCTGAGACACAGAGATTCTGAAGTTCTATTAGGCAGTAACTAATATGACTTAGAGAGCATTAATATGGAAGTGATGGAGAATTTTCGTGGCTATAGATGGACAAGCCTGTTTTGTTTTTATTCACACTTTAGTGTCTTTTGGTCTTTATCACTTCACATTTATCTAGTCCTTAAAAATGCTTGCAATGATACATTTGCAGTTTGAGGCATGGAGCCTATGGTAAGCGTGTGTGTGTGTGTGTGTGTGTGTGTATGTGTGTGTGTGTAAGCATGTATATATGTATACACAGATGAATCAGCCAGGAGGAAAGCTCTTTAGAAGAAAAGGTCAGCTAGGGAGTGCCTCAATATTTATTTCAAATATAATCAACTCTCTTGTACTTCACACTCAAAAGGAGCTTTCAGTTTAAACTAATTGTAACCTAAAAATAATAAATTTTGTAATAAGGAGGCCATAAAGTGAATGTTTATTGGGACAGCTATGTGGTACGGTAGATAAAGATGGACCTAGAGTTAGAAGACTAATCTTTATGAGTATAAATTCACCGTATACTGTACTTTGGGAATACAAATTCATCTACTGTAGCTGTATGACTCTGAGCAAGTCACTTAACCCTGTTTACTTTAGTTCCTCATCTGTAAAATGAGCTGTAAAATGAAAACAACTCCATTATCTTTGCCAAGAAAATCCCAAATGGAGTTACAAAGAGTTGGATAGGACTAAAAAAATAACATCAAAAAGTGAATGTGGAGGCAAGATTACTGTAAAATGGGTGGGAATAATAAGAACTTGATTTATTCAGAGTTTTTTGGGGCTTTCTTGTACTATTAAGAACTATATTTAGAGGTCTTCATGGAAGGACTAGACTTCCCTTTGAATTGTAGCAACCCCTACAATGGGTAGGGCTGATTAGAGTGTTTACTGAGCATTCTCATACCAAGTCTCATTTCTAGAAAGCTGGGTCTCTGTGATAGATTCTAGTGTAAAGAACTCTTAGAAACAAAAAATGCCAAGCCAATGTCCTCACATGTTCCTTAGATCTTCATCTCCAAGAGGCTTTGCAACTCACATTCTGAGATACAGTCATCATGGAGAAACATAGTCAGGGAGAGGTTGAATCTCAAAGTCCTCATTAAAAGTCTGTGAAGAATAAAATAAATACACTGTTAATCTCAGGTACTTGGGTTTGTGTTTCACACTTGTTACCCTGAGACGCTTAAATAAGAGAAGAAATTCTTCTGTCTTAAATAAGATACTGGAAAGTAGAGTTTCCTTATGTAGGGAGTTCCCCATACCAATAAAGTCACAAGCCCAGTCCCTATCCCGACCCTTTACATAACTCTTTCATTTCAACAGCTCTTTGAGACAAGTAATACAAGTATTGACAACTTTATGTTACAGATTAAAAACCTGAGAATTCAAGTAATTAATGCACAGTTGCTGAACTAACAAATGTCTGAGGTAAGGTTAAAACTCATGTGTTCTAATCCAACATCTGACCTTCTGGCTACTTTCATGGCTGTTTCATAACAAACTTCTATCTGAATTTATAGTATTTCTCTAACTGGCATAACTAGTCAGCGCTGTCCTGTCTCCCAGAACCAAACTGCTACATGTGTCTCTCAGGGTTGTAAGAGCTAGCTCAAGAGTTGGGCTGCCTCTCTTTTTATTGTCCCTGGATTAAGCTCCCTTCAGTTGTGTTTTTATTTTAAGGGACAGTGACTAATTCTAGTTCCATTTAACTATTTAAGCTCTTACAGATTTTATAAAGGAATTATTTACTTCAAAGATATATAGAGAAGAAACATTCCTCTCCAAACACATCCTCTTAATATAAGAGAGAGTAGGCACAAAAATTAGCTCAGCTTAGAAGGAAGTATACAGACATACATATACATATATATTTCCTCCAACAGAGAAATAGGGGAAAAGGAGAAAGTAGTAGGGGGAATTAAAGTGAAAGTCCATCAGAACTGATCATCATGTAATCTTGTTGTTGCTATATACAATGAGTAAAACAGAATCTAAAGTTCTATAAAAATATTTGTAGCTCTTTTTGAGGTGGCAAAGAATGGAAATCTGAAAGATTGCTCATAAATTGGGGAATGTACAAACATGTGTACATAAATGTAATGAAATACTATTGTGCTATACTCTTTTCAATATAGTGACCAACCATGAGTCCAGAGGACTGATTGATGAAACTTACTATCTACTTCCTGATAGAGAAGTGTAAGACTCAGAATGCAGAAAGAGACAAACAAATGAGACCAAAAAAAAAAAAAAAAAAAAAGTTGAACATGACTAAACTGGAAATTTCTTCTAATTGACTATACTTCTTTGCACTGGTTTTTGTTTTCCTTTTGTTTTCATTTGGGAGGGGACAGCGTTGTAATGAGGAAGCAGATTTTGGCTGATCAAAACAACTAAAATGCATTTAAAGAGTTTTTTAAAACTTAGTTCAGGGGTAGCTAGGTGGCACAGTAGAGTACCAGCCCTGAAGTCTGGACAACCTGAGTTCAAATCTGATCTCAGACACTTAACACTTTCCTGCCTGTGTGACCCTGGGCAAGTCATTTAACCCCAATTGCCTCAGAGGAAAAAAACAAACAAAAACCAAACAAAAAAAAAAAAAAACTTAGTTCAGTCACTACATAGCACCAGTACCACCAAGTTCAGATACAAAGGCAACATTGTTATCCTTTAACTCTTTGTCTCATCCACCATTGAGTTGAAATCCTAAAAGTCACTTCCAAACAACTTCAAAGAGTTAAGAAATGTTTGCACATACTCCACTATATCTCTAAAACATTTTCCTTACATATCATCACAGATCTCCTGAAAAAAGTCTCCCTTACCTTTTCATATGAAGAGTCGCCATCTCAGGAGCTCTGTGTATGTACTCCATTATATAGGTAATAAAGATTCTCTCCTGATGAAAACCTTGCTTTATAGTATTAGAAATTCTTGAAACGTGATTTTATTTAGATTCTGAATAATTTAGAGAGATTCTGAATTTTAGATTACTGGATCATAGGCAATTATGCAAAATTTTGGTTAAATTATTTTTGTCCATTGTTGAGATCATTTTGGTGTGTTTTATGTGCCACAAATAGCTGCCTGACAACCTACTTGCTATAAGAAACAAAATATCTTTTTTCTTATTAAAGCTTTTTATTTTCAAAACATATGCATGAATAATTTTTCAACATTAACCCCTGTAAAATCTTGTGTTCCAATTTTCTCCCTCTTCCCCCTACTTCCTTCCCTAGATGGCAAGTGATCCAATATATATTGAAAATGGTAAAAATATATGTTAAATCCAATATATGCATATGTATTTATGCATTTATCTTGCTGTACATGAAAAATCAAATCAAAAAGAAAAAAATGAGAAAGAAAATAAAATGCAAGCAAACAACAGCAAAAAGAGTGAAAAAGCTATATTGTGATCCATACTCAGTTCCCACAGTTCTCTCTCTGGGTGTAGATGGTCTCTTCATCGCATCATTGGAACTGGTCTGAATCTTCTCATTGTTGAAGAGAACCATGTTCATCAGAATTGATCATCATATCATCTTGTTGCCATATACAATGATTCTTTTCAAATCTCAATCATCCTTCATTATAAAAGTCAGTCCCTGCTCTCAAGGGACTTACATCTTTGGGGAAAGATAAATTCCACCCTTGATTGTCCTTGATGGTCCTTGGAGGTTTCTATTTTATAATTTAAGCTTCATTTTTCCAATTTAATTCCCCAAACTGTAGAAAACAAATAACCATCCATTTCTCACAATTTCCCCCTTTTTTATTTTTAATAATTTGGTTTCCACATCCTTTTCAGACTCCTCAGATTTGGCTAATTTTTACATCTGACTTCATAAAAATCTATTCACCTCTACACAGATCTCCTTATATAAGATGGATAATTAATTCCTGAATTCTCTGCTACTTCTTCTGATAGGGCTGTACTAGGAATGAAACTTCCAATTGTAACACGTTTCTCCTCTTCCTGTCAATGACCTTTTTAGAGTCATTCTTTTCCCCCTGCCATTCTGCTAGTGGCCTTGACTATTTTGCTATTTCCTTCACTACCTCTCTGGTGTAACTTATCTGATAATATTTACTCACCAGAGTAGTAATGACCCAAATCCAGAACTAGATTCCTAGTCTTGAATTCATCAGTTACTATCCTTGATTAAATTCTTCCTTATTTAGTCTTACTTTCTTCATTGAATACCAGGGTAAAAGGAATAGCCAATTGGGTCAGTGCACAGGTGCCCACTCACTTCCCAGGCAAAGCAGGTTTGAGAGTGCTGTTTCCACAATACCACCCAAAGTTTGCTTGGGGTATACTCATCCCTGAGAAATTGCCAGAGCTGCCCTCAGTTACATTCCAGATTCAGTACATGCCACTCAATCCCTAGATTTTGGAATTTCACCTTGCCATGAAAAGCAAGCTGATTAATCTCCAGAGCTAAGGGGCTAGTATAAGGCATTGCAGTTCTCCCCAGGAATGTTATTTTGGGAAAATTAGGAGTTCACTCTCATGCTTTTCCATACCCAAAGGGAATGGTACTATTTGGACATAGGGCAACCCTTAGCACAGACATAGAAATTGCTTTTTGTTCAGATTCTTTACAGAGTACTTTACCAATTCTCCCTAGGCATTAGGGCCTCTCAAGTTAAGTCCTTAACTTTATTCCAAATCTTCCTAAGAGATCTATACCTATTACATATATAACCAATTTACTCTTTGCCCTACATTTCTAAATGTCTAGCCCTTGTAGCAAATCAAACATTATTCCAAATTGGACAGTCAGTTCCATAAATTCTCTTTTTCTATCAGAACACGATTGTACCTATTTGTCAAGGCTAGTCAAGACTCTATAATTGTATAATTTGACAAGCATCAAACTGAATTGTTTATGAGATATCTTTCCCGGTAATATTAACCCAAATCTTAACACGATTTCCCCATCCTAAGCCCCAAATACTATTGCAGAAAGGGAAAAGCATTAATCCTACATAACCTCCCCCCTTCATAGGATTGATGGACTCCTTATAGGGAACCCATTTAGACAATGGGTAGTTTGAGATCCATTTACCAACCAGTCCCAATTCCTTCCCAAACAAAAGGGGCCCAAAGTCTTTTGGGGCATAGGGCAATGAGTTCATCTTTTGAAACTACTTTCTGCTGAGAATGGGCGTTAAGCTGGGTCATCCTACAAGGTCTCATTTGAAGGAGGTTGAACCGATTGAAGATCCAGTGGTTTGAGTCAGACACCTGAAACTGTTCAATATAGCTGTCTGATGATGGTCATTTGAAGGTGAATTGCTCAAAGCCTAGAGGAAAAAAACCTAAGAGAACTAGAAAGAAAGAGCAAGTACAAAGAGCAGAACCCTCATTTTTGGGAGGTGTGCTTATATTTTCCCTGAAGATTCTGCAAATATCTAGTTAAGCATCATCTCTTTTCAAAGGGATTACATTATAACCCAAAAGCAATTTTGAGAAACAGGGAATCCCATCAGAATAAGAGAGGTATTCACAAAATCCTTCATTAACGGTCTCATTTACCTGTCAAAAGCAGGATATTGAGATAGAGTAACCTAGATTTCTGCATGAGGCATGTGTAAAGCCTCTACCGGTATATTTTTTAAAGATATTCTCCCTCTTTTACCTGTTGTAGGATGGATTGGGAAAGGCCAATATATATGGGCCAACATATATAATTCAATACATATATTAAATATAAATTATATTTCAATATATATTATTCAATATAAATTATTCAAAAGGAAACACTGTGCACACTATATAACACTATATAAATGTAATTCCCACATTAAGTAACAAACTTAAATAAAAATGACTTTCCCATTGATGTACAAAATATTCTGTAAGTTATATCCCTCTAAGAAAACTTAAGTACACTAAAATCCTCTTCTCTAAATCATACAAAAAGATATTTGAGCTTCACTTTCAATAATCAATAAAATAACAGGTCCTACAGATAGTTGTATCAATTGTTTTTACATTTATCTTAGGTCCTCAAAGGACCTTATTTCATAGACTCATATATCTAGCAACAGATAGATGACCAGGCCAAATACTCATTTACCTAATTATAAGATGCATTGACTGCATATACATAAAATATACTACATATTTTCAGATTGAAAACAGCAAGACATTACATATTTGAACTGTGCTTATGGTTTCTATTGACACTGATTATAGGAAAAAGCAGGGACATGATTATAATAGCATCAAAACTGATCCTTCAGGGCCTCAACCTGAGGACACCTAAGTCATAGTTGACAACCAGTCATGTAATAATCCTACCTTATAGCCAACTCAGCTCTCAAATGGTGGGTTACTAACTTAAAAATTCATTTTCAGATTCAAGACTCAAAACTATAACAGTTATAATCCCAAGAGATTTCATTTCAATAGCAATTTTCACTAATCAGGTTTTAGATACTAAACTTATCTGTCCCATGTGCCTACAGAGCACAGGCAAAATTAGATGTGCAGGAGTGTCAGGTTGAAATCCTGCTATAGGTACTTCAAGAAAGTACATTTGATATCATATTTATTAAACAATGAGACCATGATGCACTTAATAAATTAGATAATTTGCTGAATAGGTTTTGAAATAACCATTTTCAGAGAAATTGCAGTTTACCAGAAATCTAAGAAATTTCTGTTAGAAGTTCCTTGCATAGAATGTGTGTGGCAGCCCTTTTTGTGGTGGCTAGAAACTGGAAACTGAAAGGATGCCCATCAACTGGAGAATGGCTAAATAAATTATGGTATATGAATGTTATGGAATATTATTGTTCTGTGAGAAACGACCAGCAGGATGATTTCAGAGAGGCCTGGAGAGACTTGCATGGACTGATGCTGAGTGAAATGAGCAGAACCAGGAAATCATTATACACGGCAACAACAATATTATATGATGATTAATTCTGATGGACATGGCTCTCTTCAACAATGAAATGTTTCAAACCAGTTCCATTTGGTCAGTGAAGAAAGCCATATACACCCAGAGAGAGGGATATGAACATAACATTTTCATGCTCTCTATTGATGTTTGCTTGCATTATGTTTCCCTTCTCAGATTTTTTTTTCTTGTAGATCCGATTTTCCTTGCACAGCAAGATAATTGTAAAAATATGTATACACATATTCGATTTGTCATGTAGTTTAACATAATTAACACGTAGTGGATATCCTGCCATCTAGGGGAGGGGTGGGGACTGGGGGGAAAAGTTTGTAACGGAAAGCTTTGTAAGGGTCAATGTTGAAAAATTACTCATACATGTTTTGCAAATAAAAAGCTTTAATAAAAAAAATAAAAATAAAAAAGAAGTCCCTTGCATTCTAAGCAGTAGAATCTTAGATATAGCATCACAAATGACTTTGCCTTAAAACAATCACAGACTTGAAAAATAAAACAAATATTCAGTTATTAACACCATGTAAACGTAAGCTATCCTTTTAAACAGTAGAAGCAATTAATGTTAAATAGTTTCATTTAACTAGCAGAGGGAGGTGGCAGAAGTTGGGGGAAGGGGTGAGTTCCAGTGAGTGGGTTTGTTTTATCACTTCTAAGAAGTAGCCATCCCCAGTGAGGGAAGGACTAAGCTTTCACTTTCCCAAGCCAACAGATCATGCAAAAAACCTACAATATTTCAATCCTAAATTTCAGATTAACTGTCAATAATCACAATCAAAAATCTTCAGAAACTTAAAGGTGAAGAGACTGGAACTCTACACCCAGAACCAAGCTTTTGCTAAATTTCGCAAATTCACAAACCAGAGGAATGGACCCCAGGACTGAAGTCCAACCCCACCTTAGAGTCCCAGAGGCAAGGAGAAGGAGACATCAATTTAGCTCCATGATCCCACTATCTGGAGAGGTTCTCCAGTCTGAAATCCAACCCATGTCAAACTCCTGAGACCATCCTCTGTAGAGGATTCAATTCTAACAGGTAGGGAGTAAAAAAGGAAGAGTGCTAAGTTTGGAAAAGGAACTGGAAGACAGTAAGTCTGAAGCCAAAAGATAAGGGGTATGTCGAGGTGGACCATCTGGAGGTTTTATGACTCCTTTGGAATGCTAACCCAATTATTTCTGATGGTCAGGAAGTGGGGGGTTTGCTACTGAGGCAGAACAATTAAGGGAAACTTAAACAGAGCAACTGAGTGAAACTGAGACATGGAACTGTGGCACAACAACCACACTCTTTTCAGAATCCAGAGTCCCCTGAGAAGAGTTTTAGGATTCTAGGGGGTTGGGGAACACAGGGACCTATCTAGACTGCCTTATTCCAGAGTATGGGGTTTTGGGGGAGCCTACGGTTCTTTGGAGAGGCTGGACTGCACATAAGTCCACATGCAGTGGCCCTAGTCATTTTCAGTCCCTTCTAGGGAGAGAAACTTGAAAGCTTAAGAAAAATTCAGGTTACTTGGCATCAAGATGCACAAAACAAACACTTTTAACTCCTTAAATAGCCATTTTTTACTTTGTAATTCAGCTGATTGAGAAAAACATAGAAGATGAAACACAGACCCATTCACATACAAACATAAACTGCTTTTATATTCCTTTTCTTTCTGTCTAGTACAAAGTTTCTTCCCTACTTCCTGAAGAAGAACTTCTCTTCCAGGGCCCTATTTCTTTATTTCTTTCCTAGAGTTTCTTGGAAATAACTCTTGTGCAGATCATTCCTGCACTCCAGGGTGGAGATCTCCACACTCCAGTAATCCCAGATCACCAATATTTACTCGATTTTAGATTTTCTGACATCCCCTCTCTTCCAGGACTATATGAGAGGTATGTTTTCAGGACTTTCCACCCCTTGGTGCCATTAATTCCCCATCTTACTAACCTGTCTGATACCTTAGACCCTATAAGATGACCACAGTCACCAAAAGCAATGCTAGATAGTCCATGTTCTTACTTTTAGTCCATACATAGTTTGCTGGATGCTGCAGAACCTACTCCATGCTGTTTCATGGATTCATCAGTGACCTTACTTATCAACATGGTCCTGGGATCTTGAACAGTCTATGAGGGGGGAGGGAAGCTAAATGAGCTACAAGGCCATTGAAATCAATGGAAGGCATCTCCTTGTGCTTGGACAAAACCACTCCAAACTCATGTCTGGATCCTGGACAACCTTCCATTTGTAAGAAACAAAATGCCTTATCAAGAACTTTACAGACTCACTAATGAATGCAGGAAAGATTTATTTTACATTCTTGCAAGAATGGGAGCCTAGGTGAATAGACATAACTTTGAAACTCCAAAGGCAGCATTTTATTTCGTATCCTGAAGTCCCTTCTCCAATTCCCTGTTAATTGGATGTTACAGAAGTTACACATCATACTGATACTGAGTGAAATCAGCAGAACCAGGAGAACATTATACACAGCAACAAGACTATACGATGATCAATTTTGATGGACATGGTTCTCAACAATGATGTGATTCAAACCAGTTCCAATTGTTCAGTGATGAAGATAGTCATATACATCCAGAGAGAGGCCTGTGGGAACTGAGTGTGAACCACAACACAGCATTTTAATGCTTTCTGTGAATATTTCCATGCATTTTGTTTTCCATCTTAGGTTGTTTTTTCTTCTTCTCTTTCTAGATCTGATGTTTCTTGTGCAGTAAGATAACTGTATAGATATGCATACATGTATTGGATTTGTCATATAATTTATCCTATTTAGCATGTATTAGATTACCTGTCATCTAGGGGTGGGGGGTGGGGGGAAGGAGGGGAAAAGCTTGGGAAAAAAAAGTTTTTGCAAAGGTCAATGTAGAAAAATCACTCATATGTTTTGTAAATAAAAAGCTTTATAAAAAAAAGTTACACATCATGAATCTTCACCCCTCATTACACAGCCAGTCCCTGTCCCAAAGGAGCTTCCATTCTAGACCAGCAAAGGGTAACAGAGGAGGGGTAAGGGGACAGAACAAAAGATTCTTTTCAAATCTCAGCCCATCATCCCTGATTACAAAAATCAGTCCCTTCTCCCAAGGAGCTTACATTCTTTTGGGGGAAGGTAAATTCCACCTTTGATTATTTCTTGGTGTTCTTGGGGGTTTCAGTTTTGTAATTTGTTTTATTTCTCCAATTTAATTCTCATAACTGTGGAAAACAAATGCCCATCCATTTCTCACATTGCCTTCTCTAATGGCAGCAAAATTCTAGAACCATCAAGATGGATTAATTTTTCAAGAACAAAGGAACTAATTCTTCAGAAATGGTGCCAACTTCCCTTCTGTTCAGACAGGCAAAATAGTAGAAGTATTTTATAGGAAAGAGGACAGGATTCCTAGAAGAACAATATTTTATCTGCCATGAAAATTAGATGGAATCACAGTCACTGTGGATAGAAGACTTTTGATGACATATTGTTGATGCTTGGTGCCTTCAAAGACATTCCAGGAAAGGCGAAGGAATAACTGTGATGAATGATAACTCACAATCCTGCCAGTTTGTTGCTCCTTGGACTAATGGGTCACTTGAGAAGTATGTAAGGCTATTAACTTGGGCCCAATTTTGCAAAAAATATCGTAGATTCCCAAGGTTTCTTGGTAGTGAATCTCAAGTGCATGGGCCCTGAGGGAGAAGTGAGGAAAGAAGGGCTTTGATCTCTGACAACAGGGAGTTTGCTTCTTAAACAGCATTTCCCCTCCAAATCTCTGAAGCATCATTTGAATGACAGAGCCACTGAAAGAAGTCATGGCTGCCTCTTCTAAGGAAAATATGAACAGAAATGAATATCCAGCTGGAAAAAAGGGAGATCATGGCATCAACAAACTTATCAAGAGAGAGCACAAGTCTTATGACTACTATTTGGGAAATAGAAAAGTTCCCATTGGGGGAAAAAACATTCATAGCAATCTTTTATAGGTCCAGAATGAACATGAATTAATTTAAAATACATATATCAAGCTCTTACTCTAGGCAAAGCACTGGGCATACACATTTTTAAAAAGACAGACTTTGCTCTCATATTCTAAGGAGGAAGAGGAAGTGGGATAACACTGCAAGTCAGATGGAAAAGCAGCAAAGTACATGATAACACATCTTCTTTAATGCCATTTTCATGGACAAAATCATATTTATTTGTAATGCTAAACTGTATGACAGTGCTGAGGACTTTGGTCCACAGAACTTCCCCCCCCCCAGGTCTTCAGTAGCTCTGACTGCTACTTCAGAAGCAGGGGAACAACTGGGAAGCAACAAGGAAGCTGTCAGACCTCTTCTGGTAGCATTATAGTTGATCTAGAAAAAGCACTGCTATCCTGGGGGCTCTGGGGCTTTCCTATGCACTGGTGGCAGTTAGCTCAGGTTAGTACTGGCAGTTGCAAGGAAGTCAAGCCTTTTCCATAGGATTGTTCTCCTCAATGATCAGCTGTGGGGGGGGAAAGTGAGGCTAGAAATAATGCCTCCAGCTTCTGGCAGGATAGTCAAGGACCAGATTCAGTCTGCTGCTTACTTTCATCCCCTATAAATATTTCTGAGACTACAAAAAGGAGCATTATTAATATTTTTAAAAAGTGCTTTTAGTTCATTCATTGAGGGAATAGCATTCTCATTGTTACTTATTCAAATGTGCTGATAATGGAGTAAGAATCAAGTGTTAGCACTTGTGGAAATGTTGATGAACTTGAATATTTAAAAGTTGCTTTTTACTTTTGTATTAACTGGAAAGGCAGTGGGCACTGTGAATAGAAAGGTAGCTTTAATGTAACATGCCCATCTGGTGCCATATTGAGTATATGATTGAGCTCCATGCTTTGGGGGAAGGATAGACATGTAGGATGGAATCTGAACAGTTATAATGAGATTTTTCTTCTGAACCACAGTATCTGGTCCCACATAATTGATTTTACTTTAAGAGTTTTCAGACCCTAGAAGGGATCAAGGCAAATTGTATCATAGCTGTCTATAATAATGCTTAACCAATGTCTAGAAAAAGTTCTGATGCTTTTATAACCCTGGGGTGGTAGCAATGGTAATCATTGAAGTAGACATGATTTGAAATTGGTCCCTGGATTATTGCAGGAGTTGAAAGTATATAGGAAATGGTGATATGAGTTAGGGCTTGAAAGGTAGACTGATGCTAGATTGAATTTTATTCAATTAGGAAATCACTGAAGATTTTTGATCAAAGGAGTAAGATGATCAGATCTATGTATAAGAAATATTTTCTGGCAGTAATCCAAAGGATGAATTGGAAAAAGAGACAAGAGTAGGAAAGATCTTTTAAAAAGCTATTTTTAATAATCCAGGCAAAGAAATACAGATTTCAGAAGTAGAAAGAATCTCAAAGGTCAACTAGGTCAAAATATACATGAGCCAAAACATCCTCTATTGATAATCTGTACTAGACCAGAGAGGTTAGGGCATAAGTGAGAAATAATATGAATATGGAATTAATAGGAACTTGGTTACTGGATATGAAAGGAAAGACTCAGGGAAGTGTTCAAATTTGGAAATACATGTGAGTAATGATTCCAGACTTAGAAACAGTTTGCTATAGCAGATAGGATTTTGGCCTTGGAATCAGGATATCTTATTTGAATTTTGCTTCTGGTACTTCCATATCTATAGTTACCTTAACAAATTATGTAAACTTTCAGCCTCAGCTTTCTCATTAAAAAAATAAGTAGATAATATTTGTACAATGATGTTTTGAAAAAAGTATTCCTAAAACTTGAACTCTCCCCATAGTGATGGGAGTATCTGTGTTTTTTAAAAAATAATTTAATTTATTTCTTTAGCTTACATGTCTACATTCATTTTAAACATATTTCTATATGTCATATAAAAGAAAAATCAGACCAAAAGAGAACCACAAGAAAGAAAAAAAAACAAAATTAAAAAAAATGGTGAAAATAGTATGCTTTAATCTACATTAAATTTTCATAGTTCTCCCTCTGGATGCAGATAGCATTTTACATCAAAAGTTTTTTGGTAATTTCCTTGGATCATTGAATTGTTAAGAAGAGCTAAATTGACCATCACACAATCTTGTTTTTACTATGTACAATGTTTTCCTGGTGCAGCTTACATTACTTAGCAAAGCTCATTTAAGTCTTTCCAGGCTTTCTGAAATTAGCCAGCTTATCATTTCTTATAGAATAATAGTATTCCATTACATTCATATATATCATAATTTATTCAGCCATTTCCCAACTGATGGGAATCCACTCATTTTCCAATTCTTTGCCACCACAAAAAGAGCTGCTACAAACATTTTTTTGCACATATGGGTCCTTTCCCCTCTTTTATATCTTTGAGATACAGATGCAGTAGTGGAGTGTTTGTGCTTTGCAGGGGAAAGAGTTGTAGTTATAAAATCTGACTTAGAATCATTGCTCTAATACTCCCTTTGTGACCTTGGAAAAATCACTTCACCTACCTGGGCCTTAATCTAGATCTAGGACTTCATGATGATGACAATAAAAATAGAATGAAGGAAAACAGATTTTACAAAAGTGAAAGGAAAAATGGTAATTTTCTACTTTAATTAGAATAGAGGGGATGTTCTGTCAAACCCAGAAGAGTAACCAAAACAATTCTTTTTTACATTATTATTTTCAATTAATAAGCATGTGTTTTCTCTCCACATCTCCTACCACATCTCCCCAATCTAAAAAGAGAGAGAGAGAGAGAGAGAGGGAGAGAGAGAGAGAGAGAAACTTAACTCTTGAAATAAGTATGCATAACAAGTTTAACATGCATTAGATTATTTGCTGTCTAGGGGAAGGGGTAGGAATAAGGGAGGGAGAAAAATTTGGAACATGAGGTTTTGCAAGGGTGAATTTTGAAAACCATCTTTGCATGTATTTTGAAAATAAAAAGCTATTATTAAAAAAAGAAATAGATCCACATATCAAACAAAAGAAATTCTCACATTGGCCATATTCAAAATGGTCAAGTCATCTCATAAAATAGTGAGTGCAAGACAATAGGTTCTTGTCTTTACAGAAGATGCATAAGTCTAGAAAGCTAGGACTTGAAGAGAACAATGAGAGCTACCTACTAGAGAAGAGGAAAAAAATACAAATGAGTATTTCAGTAGAGACAGAATTAAGATATTGATATATCAATGTTGTGGAGGTACAAGGAGGCAGACTAAGTAACCTCTGAATATGCTAGGAGGAAAATATAAAATTCATTGTCAAAGATACATTATATTTATACAGACTGAAAGTGTTTAGAGGGGAGGCAAGATATAAAGCTATTTCTCTTGTTAATGTTAATATCCAACTGTAACTAGGTCAATCTTCTCTAAACATCCCTCTGTTGTTTCCAACTTTGTGCTGTTGCTTCTGCCATTCCTTTACTTCTTACCCACCAATCAAGGTATATTACTTACTTTAACATCCTCATTCATATTATCTAACTATATTCCATTTAAAGCAACTCTTTATATTGGTTCCACGTCTCTCAAAATTATTAGAATAGTTCAAATCTAGTCTCAGCTATTTAATAGCTGTGTGACTATTGGCAAGTCACTTAACCTGTTTAACTTAGATTCCTCAACTGTAAAATGAGGGTAATAATAGCACCGGCATCTTATAATGTTGGGAAGATCAAATTAAATAATATTTGTAAAATACTTAGCAACTTGTACATAGTCGGCTCCATATAAATGTTATTCATTATTACTATCCTGCATTTATGTTGCTATTCTAATTGTTAGGCATTCCTTGCTTTCTCACTTATACAATATGTCTCCTGCTACTGATACTGTCTTTCATAAGACACAGCTCCTAACTTCATGTAATTTTTTTGCTTACTAGGGGGAATAAGACAGAAATATAAAAACCACAATTCAAAATGCAAAATATTATGCCATGAATGCATTAGAAAGTTGAAGAACAAAGTGTTGTTTCAGACCCTAGAAGACAAAGTTGTTTTTAATGGGGAGGGAGAAAAGGTGACATCTGAGCTAGATTTGGAGAATGGGAAGGAATTCTGCAGGTAAAGGGGAACAGAGAAGCTTCTAAAATTCAAGAACATAGCTTCTTACAATTTTCATAAAAAGTGTTAATTCCAGGAAATTTCTAGGAAGATGTTGATTTGTCAAATGATCAAGCTCTATTTGTCTTCTAAAAAATATATAAGCTGTCGTTTTTATGTTGACTGACCACCTGCTCTACCTTCTTTCCTTCTTTTTCATTATTCCAGGTTTGACTTTGACTTGTTCCTGCTGTCCAGTCATACAGAAAACAGAGATTATCATCAAATCAGCACAATATCTCTTCTTCCAAGAACTCCAAGAATAAAATACTAATAAATGGAACAGCAAGCTATGTAAACCATGGCTTAACACATCCTCTAACATACTATCATGAAATATCACTGGAAATTCCTACAGGATCTTCGTATCTGTTATGTTTAATTCTCAAATCCGTTTTATTAAGAGAAGTCTATTTACTCTTTTATCTGAGTACCATATTATACCATTTTTTCATCAAAAGTGGCTTAGCTTGGAGTGAGGAAGAGGAAACATATGGCATCTCAGAATTTTTAGATATTGGACCATTTCTAATATTTGACTCTGGTATTTGTCAGGTCTATTGATAGTCCTAAGCTTAGAGATTGGACCTATTCCACAAGAATATACCTTCTATTTCCCATAAAAATGTTCCAGGGTTATTCCTATTTCTGTTTTTAAATCATTATTGCAATGTATATGCCAAAACACCTAGTCAATTTAATCCCAAAGTTCAGTCCAATATGTTTGATGTCAAGTAGAAAATTTATAGGATGATTTAGATGATCTTTGAGGTTCTTTACAACTTTAGCCATCTATGAACCTAGGACTGAGCCAAATGACCAGATATTTTGGTTCTAGAGAAAACTATCAAAATCTCTTCTCCCTTCTAAGGTAAAATTTGATCTATTATTAAGTTTTTGCCAATTAAATTTTTAGCTGCCAAATTAAGCTTCTGTCCTTCCCCCCTCCCTTACTACTAGAACTGTCATTTTATCAGTGTAGGGAGCTCCTAGTGAGGAACTTCTTTTGTGAATTCAGATTGACATTTCCTTCAGTCTTAGAAAGACCATTAGAGACTTACAGTCTTAGAGCCTAGGACTGAGAATTTAATGATCACTTGCCAGTGATCACAAAGATAGTAAGTGTCAAAGACAAAATTGAAACTTTTGAACTTCCCAACTTGGAGACCATCTTTCTATACTATGTTTTCTCCTGAAGTCCTTAGAAGCCAAATGCTCCTCTGAGAGTCAAACACACACAAAAAAGAATCACATTTACTGGCAGCAGAGAATTCAAAATAGAATGTTCAATATTTTTCTATAAGTTCTTACCTGAGTTTTTATAATGAATTCATGAAAAGACATCAATAGATAGAATAATCCATACAGATGATTCCTTATGTTGTATTTTGTAACTCCCCAAAATTACTAGTTTAAAATTTTCTCTAATAAACTAATACTTGATCTTTGTAATCCACAACTCTTTAAAAGCACTTTCAAGTAAATTATCTCATTAGATATTAACTCTAATTCTGGCAAAATAATGATAATGATAATAATAGCTATTACTAATATAGAGCTTTAAAGTTTGCAAAACACTTGTACAAATATTATTTTATTTTATTCTCACAACAACCCTGGGAGGTAAGTGTTATTATTATTATCATCCCCATTATACATTGAGAAAACTGAAGCATACAGAGATTAAGATTGCCAAGAATTACACAGCTGGTATCTGAGGCTGCATCAGGTCTGTGTCCAGATGCAGCTTACTATCCATCATCATCCTCACCTTAGGGGTAGAGTTTAAGGTTCCTGTGGGAGAGAATTGAGATGAATAGCAAGTGTAAGTGGACAAAAAAGAGGTGGCTGTGATTTTGGCAGGTAGAACAGAACCATCTAGATATCATAGTGAATAATGCTGGACCTGGCATCAGACCTGAGTTCGAAAGAAAATCAAATAGAAAATTAAAAACAACAGTAAGAACAATAACAGCTATTTATATAGAGTTTTTAGAATAGAGTGCTGGACTTGGAGTCAGGATCAAGTCCTGCTTAATTAAGTTGCTTAACTTCTATTCTCATATCTCTTCTGTAAAATTGAGGATTAGGAAAGCATCTACTTCACAGTACTGTTATGAAGAACAAATGAAATAATTTACATAAAGTGCTTGTAAATCTTAAAGTGTTATTTAATAACTGTTATTATTATTATTATTTTAATTTATTTCCCATTTGGCTTTCAGTACCTGTGGTTCAGGAGAAGAAAAAATAGGTAGTAGCCATTGCAACCCCAGTTCACTGAACACATTCTCTTTCTTCACAGGTGGTAATGTTCATCTGAACCCCTATTGCACTGAAACTAAGAAGGAAAGAAAAGAAAGGAATGTACCTGCTAGGGTTTGAAAGATTGAATAAGGGAAGAAAGGTAAATATTAACTAGCTTTATTTCCCTTATCTTCCCTTGTGACAAGCAGATTGTAGAAATCAAGCCATAACCTGCTTTGACAAGAACAAAAGTTGTTCTATTTAGAAAAGTCTCTGCTAGCAGAAGGAATTATACTTCTTTGGGGTTTGAGAAGTTCTGCAAAGGTATTTTTTTAACATCAAGTGTTTTATTGAGATGATCATTTAAAAACTTAAATAAGCAATATTTTGTTTATAATTGTTTCCAGTCCAAATTCAATTCATAAGTAGATGCTTTTAAATAAACAATTTTTAGATAACTCTCTCTTATCTGGACTCCTATATACTTTCTTTCTCTTTTAGATTCTGGATTCAACTGATTCTTCCTGAGCTCTCTCTTTTCTCATGCAGAACCATCAGAATTATGCCAGACAAATATCCTCATATGACAGGACTGTCTCTTTAATGTCTCCAACTGATCATATCACTCCATAGGGACAGACATTAGGACCCAGTCCCAATTTCACTGACTGAATTTAGTCTGGGGACACTTGTCTCCATCCATAGTTAATACCTTCTTTAGATCATCCATAGGGCCAGTACAAACCCTCTTGGGACCTATTTTTATTTATTTATTTATTTATTTTTCTGCAAAGGTATTAATGAGAGAAGGGAGGAGTTTATTCTGGAAAAAAAACAAAACAACCAAACAACTTTTTTTTCTTCCTTTTTCTTTCCTCCTCAGAATATGGTGGTTGGAAACATACAAATAAATATGGTATTCCAAAAATTCATTGACTTAAAGAATATTAGAACCAAAAGGAAACCCCTTCATTTTACAGATGAGGAAGTGGAGGCCCAGACAGATTGGGAAAGAGAAGTGCCTCAAAGCAATATTCAAGTAAGTAGCAGACCTAGAATTCAAACCCAGGTCTACAGGCTTTCTACCAAGCTCCTCACTAATACTGCAGAAGTAAGTCCCTCTCACTTTCTTCATGGAGGAAACCCCCAGGGTACAGGAGCAAGAAGGGATGAGAAACAGAAAGGGAACATGCAGACCAAGGGGAAGAGAAATCACATTAAGATCTAGTTAGAGGCTTGTGTGCCCGTGGAGTCCTAAAAAATGTTTTTTTGGTTGATTTGCACTGAGTGGTTGGTGCCATATAGACATTGAAACAATACTAGAGATAAATATTGAACATACTACATGGACCTGGATCAGAGACAGAATCAGAAGAGAAAAAAGAGAAAAGAAGCCCCAAAGAAGGGCCAAGATTGCTGAAGTTACAAAACCCTAAATCACAGAACAAGGAAAGTGCTGAATTGGGATTCAAAGATGAGCCTACCAAGACCCTTCCATCTTGTTCATTGGGGAACCCTAGTGTGCATGAGGCATTGGAGACAGGGAACCATGTGTATGGAGGAACAAAAAAATATAGAAGTGTAGTTTCATTAAATAAAATGCATCTTATATTTGATGTTGAGTACTCATACAATACCTGAAGACTCTTTTGGTGAGAATGAAATAACCCAGATACTGATGTTCCCAGGTTTTTCTCTCTAGCACAAGTGAAGATTTTGTGAGACACTTCCCAATGTTATAACACATATATTCTGTCAAATCAGAGTTCAGGATCCAAAGGGCAATGGATTAATTATAATTTAACATTATTTTGTTTTATTTGCACCTAAACTTTTTGAGGTTATAACACCTTACTGTTGTTTAATATCCTAAAAGAACTTCAAATGATATTAAAAACTAAAACAAAATAAAACTGATATTGTTTGAAGAACTTTAAGATATTTCTTTAATTGGAAATATCTAGATCCAGTCCAAGAATCATTACTTTAGATAAAAATAAGCTATAACAACTATGAATGAAGAGTCAAAGCTTTTCATAAAGATTTTTACCCTGGACCACTTTTAGCTATTAGTAGAGTAATCTTTGAGAATTTTATGAGCGATAGCAGCAATGGCAGTGGAAATTAGGACTGTGGAATAAATAATTTGTAATTTTCTAAAAATGTGAATAACAATGGCAACTGAAGATCCAGTTTCAGTCCTGGACTGTATCTGGTGATTAAATCATAGATAAATCAGCCAATAAACATTACACAGAATCTCAAAAGTGGAAGTAGCCAAATTGTCCAACCTATACCTAAAAGGCATGTCTATAGAGAATATGTGGAACTGCTCATCTCACCTCTGCCCTCCAAGAAGAAGGAATATATCACCTCTCCAGGTAGGCCATTCCACTTTTAGCAAGGTCTAATTGTTAGGAAGGGTATTTTTTATGACATTAAACCTAAATAGACCTCCTTGTATCTTTTACTAATTACTCTTGCTTCTGCCACACAGGGTTAACAAGCACAAATCTAAGCCTTCTTCCCCATGACAGTCCTTAAAATACTTGAACACTTGCATTATATCCTCCTTCCTTTTAGACATCTTTTCTCCAAGATAAACATACCCAGTTTCTTCAATATTCATTTGATATGGACTAAGGTCTTTCACCATTTCAGTTACTATCTCCTAGATACTCTCCAATTTACCAATTTCCTTCTTAAACTATGGTTCCCAGAATTGAATGCAATATTCCAGATGAGGTCTGATGAGGGCTGAGCACAGTGAGAACATCACCTTCCTATTCCTGGAAATTATGCCTTCTCTTAAGACAGAACAAGATCACATTAGCTTTTTTGGTTGTTATATTACAGTGCTGACTCATATTGAATTTACAGTCTACAAAAACTTAAAGATCTTTTTTTAGAATAACTGCTATCTAACCATGTCTCTCCCATATAATGCCTCTAAAGCTGATTTTTCTTGAACACAAGCACAAGATTATACATTTATCACTACTGAATTTCATCCTGTTAGATTTCAGCATAATATTCCAGTCAATCAAGACCCTTTGAATAGTGACTTCTGTTAGCCAGTATGTTAACTGTTCCTTCCAGTTTCTATGATCTACAAATATGATCATGTCATTTGAGCCTTTACCCAAATTTTTGATAAAAAATGAAATAGCACAGATCCCTGGGGTACTATACTGCAGACCTCCTGTCATGTTGATATTGAATCAATTAACAACTATATTTTGAGTTCAGCCTCACAATCAGTTCTGAATCCATCTGACTACACTGTCATCATTATATGTCATCAGTGGATATTGATCTAATCTACATTTCTCCATTTTCTGCATAATGATATACTTTATCAAAAGTTTTACTAAAATCTAGGTAAATTCTATTCATAGCATTTCTCTCTTATTAGTTTAGTAATGCTATCAAAAAGGGAAATGATATTGGTCTGCCATGACCTTCTGGATAAAGCCATAGTAGCTCCCTATAATAAACACTTCACTATCTCGATGTTCACCAAACATCCATTTAAATGATCCTTCTATATGCCAGGCACTGTGCTAGGCATTTGGAACATAAATATAAAGAATGAAACAATCATTACTCTTAAGGAACTGACATTCTAGTGGGGGAAACAAATATATATATAACTGTATAGTAAAGAGAGAAAATATTAACACAAAATAAGTGGCACAAAGGAGCATAGGACCTGAAATCAGGAAGACCTGAGTTTAAATCTAGCCTCAGACACTTAGTTTCATGACCCTGAGTGGGCAGGTTACTTTAACCTCTCTGTGACTCAGTTTCTTTATTTGTAAAATAATGATATTAATTATATTAATAAGGATATTAACCTCCCAGAGTTATCATAAAGATCAAATGAGCTAACACCTGTAAAAGGTTTTACAAACCTTTGCCTGTTTTACTTTTGTTGTAAAGTCATTTTAGTTGTAGTCAACTCTTTGTGACCCCGTTTGGGATTTTCTTTTTTTTTTTAAACAATTAGCTAATCAAAGTTTCTAAATGAGTATAAAATGGTTCAAGATCTCCTTTGATGAGTTAGTCTAGCTCTACTTAATTGTACCTTGATAGAAAGCTAGCCTAAGTCAGGAAGATCTGATAACACATACTAGCCATATGACTCTGGGCACTCATTTAATCTCTCAGTTCTCTTCTTAAACTTTCTCCATTGGAGATCCCTTTTTGTCCGAGAAATCTTTATGTGACCATGTCTTTAATCGGAGCTGAGGTGTTTCTGGTAGTGTTTGTGCACATGTAGTACAAAATGCACATATTATGTGTTATAAAGTCATGCAATGTAACATGGGGAAGTGCTGTCAGATTTATTACACATTTGATTTTGAATTTATTTTTGGTCATTGCATCTAGGAACCTTTTACTCTTGCCAATTTTTTTTGTGACTCCCACATTCAGTTACACGACCACATATAGGTTGTGGCCCACAGCTTTAAAAAGCTTAGCTCTAAGCAACTATGATGATGAATTTCAGAGCAGATACAGATTTGCATGGATAGAGGAATTTTCTTATCTAATATTCTCTCTAACAATCAAATCATAAGTTCAGATCACTTTACTCCATCCCCCAAAAGAAGAAAAATTTCCTTCTTAGCTTTGTAGATTAAGGTGGTACCAGAAGTATTGCCACAGAATATCAGTCTCAGAATCTAAGAATTGGAGAAATCTTTAGAGTTCATCTAGTACTACTTCAAGTCACAAGAACTCAATTAACTGAACTTTCTGTCACACCGGACTGTAATGGACAGGGATAGGAACTGGACTTGTAATTTCAGTGGCATAGAGATCTACAGATAAGGAAATTCTTTCTTTGAATGAGGCTTGTAAAGAGTTGCTTAGGGCACTTTTACAAAAGGATATTTACTGTAAAGGAATAGCAAAACCAGAAGTCACCAAAAAGATAATCCTCCTAAACTAAAGGCATATAGAATTTCCTAAACTTTAAACCTTGGGGAAAGTAGGTGTAAATTAAAGGTGGTTGGTACAAAACATTCTCCCCCAAGCTAAAAGCACTCTCTACTTCCTGCTCACCCACATAATGTCTCTAGAGAGAGTAGGTTCAACTTAAGGTACAAATAGCCAGTGGCACACAAATAGGCAATATATGGGGCCAACCAGTATTTTAAGACTCCTAATTCCAAGATGGTTTTTTTTTTCCCTTTGAGGGGTCCCCACCAAGTTTGCTCTTGGGAGCTGAATAAATGAGTTGCTCATCTTGTTCAGCTAACTTAATTCTTTGCAAAATTGTGTGTCAGTTGACAAGTGAATCCACTCTTCAGCTGGGTCAAGCAAATTGCTCCTCAGAATTAATTTCTCATCTGCCTTAGCTACTGTAGTTGCTCCTGGCTGTAGTGATTTCTGCTATCAAAGCCAGGTGTTGAAGAGACTTCTGATGATTCCTCCAATCTTTTCATAAATTTAGCACATTGGTCCATTTTGTCTTCAAATACTCATTCACTAACAATCAGGCAAAAGAAAAAAAAGTGGAATTGTGAACTGATCCACCATTTTGGAGAGCAATATGGAACTATGCCCAAAGGGCTTTCAAATTATACAAACTCTTTGATCAGCAGTGTCTCTACTGGATCTGTATTCCAAAGAGATCATAAAAAAGGGGAAAGGACCCATATGTGCAAAAATATTTGTAGTGGCAAGGAACTGGAAACTGAGTGGATGCCCATCAGTTGGAGAATGGCTGAATAAGTTATAATATATGAATATTGTGGAATATTATTGTTCTATAAGAAACAATCAGCAGAATGACTTCAAAAAAGCTTGGAGAGACTTACATGAACTGATGCTAAGTAAAATGAATAGAATCAGAAGATCATTATATGTGGCAGCAGCAAGATTATACCATGATCAATTCTGATGGAGGTAACTCTTTTCAACAGGGAGGTGATTCAGGCCATTTCTAATGGTCTTGTGATAAAGAGAACCATCTGTACCCAGAGAGAACTGTGGGGACTGAGTGTAGATCACAACATAATATTTTTACTTTTTTTGTTATTTGCTTGCATTTTGTTTTCTTTCATTTCTTTTTTTCCTTTTTGGTATGATTTTTCTTATGTAGCATGATAATTGTGGAAATATATATAGAAGAATTGTATATGTTTAACATATATTGGATCTTGCTGTTTAGGGTAGGGGATGGGAGAAGGGAGGGAGAAAAAAACTTGGAACACAAGGTTTTGCAAGGATGAATATTGAAAATTATCTATGCATATATTTTGAAAATAAAAAGTTTCAATTAAGAAGATTAATTAAAAAACAAAACAACAACAAAAAAGAATAAACACCAAAGAAACAGAAGCTTCATGTGCTCAGGAACACATGGCAGTTGGGAAGGAAATAGAGCAATCCACCTGCACTACAACCTGTGACTTACAATAATCTTTCCCACTCAAAAGCTATTAGAGAGTGAGAGATCATTCACTAAAATGCACCTTCAGCTCCAACTATGAGACCTCTCAGTATAGTATTAGCCCCTTAGTCATTTATTGCCAAAAGTAAGTTCACCAAGCTTCTACATGTAGAATTGAAATCAGACAGGAAAAATTTCACATGCTACATATAGGTTACCAGGTAGAGCAGATCTGTGTAGACTCAAAGGACTGGATCCTCATTGTCCAGTTCTTCCATTACACATTATTGTAATCATAGTTTATATTGGACTATTGATTCTACTAACTTCACTCTGCATAAATCCATACAAGTCTTCCCAAGCTTTTTCAAAACATTCTCTTCTCTTGGGTGCTTGAGAGAGTTCTTGTCTTCCCCCCTCTGACCCTAAATTATGGATATTCTGATAAAATTTTATCGTGTCTACTGATGATAAGGACATCTGGACCTTTCCATGCATCCTGCAACTGAATTTTCTTTTGTGTGTAATCTCCCCTAATTAGAGAGTGAACTCTCTGAGAGCAGAAATTTTATCTTTTTTTTTTCTATTTGTATTCTTAGCACTTAGCATAGTGTTTGGCACATAGTAAGTCCTTACACATGCTTTTTCTTTCACTTATTCAATCCTTACATTCATTTTTATAGTACAATAATATTTCACTACATTCAAATTATTTCCTTAATTCCCTCTAACAAATAGAACTCTAACTGATGCGTATCCACTTTATTTCCATTTTTTGTACCATGTATTTTCATTCTAAAAGAGCTCTAACAACTTTGCTGAGGAAGGAGAATGAGAAAGAATGGTCAGATAGGTAGAAGGAGAACCTGATGAAAGTAATACTACAAAAACCCTAGAGATAAATTGGCAATATTAAAAGCTGCAGAGAGGTCAAGAAGGGTAAGGATTGAGAAAAGGCCATGAGATTTAGCAAGTAAGAGATAATTGGTAATGTTAGAAAGCCTACTTTCAGTTGAATTATGTGTCTGGAAGCCAGATCATAGTGTTAAGAAGGGAGTAAAAGGAAGTAAAAACACCTATTATATAGATAGCCTTTTCAAAGAGTTTTGCCTCAAAGGAGAGGAAATATATGAGATGATGAAGAAGGGAGATGAATGGTTCTAATGAGGGGTTTTTGGGGGGATTTTTTGAGGATGAGGAGACATGAGCATGTTTGTAGGTAGTAAGGAAGTAGTGGCTAGTTGAAGATAAGGAAAATAATAGGAATGATAGGACAATCTTCTAGAAAGATGGAATGGAGTGGGACAACTTGTGTTTGTAGAGAGTGTTTGCCTTGGCAAGAAGGACATCTCTTCATGTGAAACAAGTGAATGAGAAACTAATAGGTGAAGGCAATTGGGCAATAAGGAGAGAAGAGAGAGTTCTTGAATTTTTCAGTGCAAAGTTCTCAACTGAAAAGATGGAAGTGGGGATAGGAATGAGGGAGTGGAGGAAAAGGAGCTAGAGAAAGTTGGAGGTTAAATAAAAAGGCTAGGAAGATATAAAAGGATTGCCCTACTTCAGTTAAGGCCCAATTGAGATTATACAACCTAAAAGTGTAGTAAATCCATTTAGCACAGTTTCATGATTTTCTCTAGTTTTGTTGAATTGTATATGAGTGAGAGTGAATGCAATGGATGGTGAGAGTAATCCAGGGTTGAAGTTTAGCTGGACAAAATCACCAATGAGCATAGAGGATGAAGAAATTAATAGAAGAGCATAGTGTAGGGTCAAGCTGGTGATTTCTGGCCAGTTTTCTAGAAGTCAGTCAAAGAAATCTTAATTATAATACACAAACTAAATAAATATATCTTGAAGAACATCTTGCCATATGTGGATCAGCTGAAGGAACTGAGAATGATTACTGGAAAGACGGGGGAATATTATAGCTGTCTTTGAAAGATCGAAAAGATATCATGATGAAGAGAGAAATGACTTGGGGGTAATAGATGAAAGTTTCATAGTGGCAAATTTTGACTTGACACATATGTAGTAAGGTTCTGTGGCTTAAAGAGAGGCACAATAGACATCTCCAACCACTTCTCCTCTTAACCTTCTCTTAGAAGAGAGACTTTATTTCTGTCAAGAAAAGAAGCTAGAAGTTGGAGTCTGGCTCCATTGCTCTCCCCATAGAGAAAAGGGGTACCAGACCAAAATTATATCTCTCTGCTCCCTTAGATATCATTTATCTTAGGATTGTGATTTTCAGGTTCAAGTTAAACTTCTGATCACTGCTTGTTAATAATGAGACCAGGGCCCCAAGTCGTAGGGTTTGATCCCTTCTCACCAAATAATAGTTCCACAATGAACAGTAGAAGGTAGCAAAGAAATCCATTAAACCAGTTGATAGTAAAACAAAAGTCAAGTTTACATAAGAGAATATATACTTATAATATGTAGTGGAAGACCTCTCTTTTGGGATCAAGGTAACTCAACCAAAAGAGAGAGAAAGTCAAGAAGCTTCCTGAAGTCTTGAGTGTAGGAAGCTGGGGGTAGGGACATGATGGAGACTGCCAGCTCCTCTCTGTCAGTTTATTCCAAGTCTTTTCCTTCAGCAACCTGAAATGGAGTTGACATCTTTCATCTTTCCTCAAAGAAGGTAGAAGCCAGAAGTGTCCAAAACAATTTTCAAACCTACAGAGACTTGAAGAAAGCCCAAAGAGAATAGAACTATCCTTCCTCCAAATCACTAACTCCACTCTGCCCCTCACACAGGTGCAAGATATTGATCTCATCAACCAGGAGAAAGTTCCTTACCAATGGGCTTTGGATTCAGGTTTTATAAAGATGTAATCCCTCACATTTACAACTAGCCAAAAAACAAAACAAAACAAAACAATGGAATGTTGTACAAGGTAGTGGATTTTCCCTTACACATATATTTAAACAATGCTGGATGCCCACTTATTAGCTAAGTAATGACTAGTACAGTAATGTACAGTAACTTATCAGGTATAGATTGGATTAGTCTCTGAGGGCCTTACCAATTCTATGATTCTGTAAGTTGTTCATCTAGGAGCACTGTTGAAAGACATGGCCTTCTTATTACTCTCTAAATCATAATCTACTTATTGAGCTAAAGAAGGAGTTCAAAGCTAACAAAAGATAATAATACCAAAGAAAAAAAAACTGTCACTAGCAGATAACTTAGTTCTGAATAATTGCAATTATACTTCTGCATTTAGTGGTCAGGTACAAATTTATCCTTACTTTAGTCCTTTGTAAGACCTTTCTGTTTGCTACTCTGTGCTGATTTCTCTTGCCTTGCAAGTTTTACACTGTGAAAGGAAAAATTTGATAGACACCCTTGAAAGGATAAGACAGCAGGATACCACTCAGATTTGGATCAAAGTCTTCTACTTCACTGACAAACTGTGAAGTACTAGAATTTATCAGCATTGTGTGCTTTTTAAAGATCAGCATTCCTCTTAATTAAATACCAGAAAACCTGCAGAAAAAAATAAGAAACTTGTTATAATAAAACAATTTGAAATTCTGGTCACATTCCGGAAAAAGTAAAAAGAGATCATTTTTCTACAGGAACTACTAAAAGTCAATAAGACAGGTCGAGAAAAACTTTACTAAGTGTTCACTATGTACCTGTCATAGTTCCAAGTCCTGAGAACACAAAGAAAGATAGAAATAGTCCCAGCCCTCCAGGAGCTTACAACCTAATGGGAAAGAAAACATGCAAACCACTTTAATAAACAATAAACATAATATTGATGATAAATTGGGGGTTATATCAGAGGGAAGGAATTAAGATTAAAGAGGTCTGAGAAAGACTTCTTACAGAAGGTAAAAATTTGGGGCAGCTAGATGGCTCAGTGGATGGAGCACCAGCCCTGAAGTCAGGAGGACCTGAGTTCAAATTTGACCTCAGACACTTAACACTTCCTAACTGTGACCCTGGGCAACTCACTTAACCCCAATTGCCTTAGGGAAAAAAAAGGTAAAAATTTAACTGGGACTTGAAGAAAGCCAGAGAAATCAGGAGATAGAAATGAGGAGGGAGAGAATTCCAAACTTGGAAGACAACCAGTAAAAATTCTCAGTCAGGAGATGGAGTATCATGTTATCATGTTTGAAGAATAGCAGTACCAGTATTGATGAATTATAGTGTACATAGAAGGGATTAAAATGTAAGGAAGAGTGGAAAGGTAGAAAGAAGTCAGATTACAAATATAAAAGATTTTGTATTTGATCCTGGAGAGATAAGAATTAGATATTAGAGTTATTGAAAGGTGATATAGTCAGACCTGAGCTTAGGAAGATTACTATGATAGTTAAATGGAATTAAGTAAGGAGAAACAACAGAAGACTAATGCAATAGTCCAGGTGTGAGGTGATAAAGGCTTATACCATGTCATTGGCCATTACAGAGGAGGAAATGGGACTTTGAAAAAGTAGAAGCCACAAGACTTGGCAACAAGTTGGAAAAGAGGAGTTAGAGTGGCCCCCATGTTGTGAACCTGAATAACTGGGATAATGGTGTTGCCCTTGACAGTAATAAGGAAGTTAGACAGAGGGGAGAATTTTGGAGTTGTTTTGAGTGTAAGATATTTATAGGACAACCAGTTATAGTAGTTGGAGATGTAAATCTGGAAGTTGGAAAAGAGATTAAGGCAGGAAAAACAGATCTGAGAATCATTTGTCTAGAGATAATAAGTGATACTTTGGGAGATGATGAGATCACCAAGCAACATAGTATAGAGGAAGAACAGAAGAGATACTACCAGAAGCTTGGGGAGAACACACAGTTGATAAGCATAACTTAGATGAAAATCTAGGAAAGGACCAGAAAAGAAAAGTCAAATATATGGGGGGGGGGGGGGAAGAAACAGGAGACAAGACTGACACATAAACCTAGAGAGAAGAAAACATCAAAAAAAAATTAACAGTGGCAAAGGCTTCAGATGAAGAACGATGAGGATCAAGAAAAGACATTTAACCCTAAATCACTATTGATCAGAGAAATGCACATTAAGACAACTCTGAGGCACTATTATATACCTCTCATGCTGGAAGGATGAGAGGAAAAGATAATGATGAATGTTGAAGGGGATGTGAAAAAACTGGGACACTAATACATTGTTGGTGTTATGAACTGTTCCACTACTTTAAAGAGCAATTTGGAACTATGCTCAAAGGGCTATCAAACTGTGCAAATGCTTTGATCCAGCAGCCTCTCTACGGGGCCTGTGTCCCAGAGAGAGCGTAAATGTTTGTAGCAGTCCTTTATGTAGTGGATGCCCATCAGCTGGGAAATGGCTGAATAAGTGATGGTATATGAATGTTATGGAATGTTATAGTTCTGTAAGAAACGACCAGCAGGATGATTTCAGAAAGGCCTGGAGAGATTTATATGAACTGATGCTAAATGAAAGAAATAGAACCAAGAGAACATTGTACATAGCAACAAAAAGATTACATGATGACCAAGTCTAATAGACATGGCTCTTTTCAACAATGAGATGACTCAGGCCAATTCTAATAGACGTGATGGAGAAAGACATTTGCATCCAGAGAGAGAACTGTGGGGACTGAGTGTGGATCACAACATAGTATTTTTACCAATTATGTTGTTGTTTACTTACTTTTTGTTTTCTTTCTCATTTTTTTCTCCTTTTTGATTTGATTTTTCTTGTGCAACATGGTAAATATGAAAATATATGTAGAAGAATTGTACATGTTTAATATATATTGGACTACTTGCTGACTAAAGGAGGGGCTGGGGGAAAGGAAGGAAGAAAAATTTGGAATGCAAGGTTTTAAAAGGGCGAATGTTGAAAATTATCTTTGCATATATTTTGAAAATAAAAAGCTATCATCTTTTAAAAAGTAGTATATAGAACATTAAATATTTTAAAATAGTAGAATAGTGATGGGCAATATGTATTTATCTGAATTTGGCCAAAAAATGATAAGAATGCAATGTTAGTGGTATTTATAAAGCATACTTATTTTAAAATTTGAATAATTTTATCAATAAAATCACTATATTTTAACTGATTTTATTGTTTGTATGCTATAAAATTACAATACATTTGAATAAAATATAAGCTAGTAAAATTTTTAAAAAAGAAAAGGCATTTAAATTTGGCAATTAAGAAATCATTGATAATTTTGATAAAACTAGAAACCAAATATCAGAGAGTGGAGGCACTAATTGTAGCTGACTTTCTCAAAGAGTTTAGCCATAAAAAGAAGGAAAGATATAGGACAACACTAATAAAGATGAAAGAATCAAGAAGATTCCTTCCAAGGAAGTGGGAGAAATCCAAGATCAGATGTTGGCAGAACAAGATCAGAGATAGGATAAAGGGAAAAGGGACTTGAGTAAAAAGGGCAGTGTAAACTTGAACTGGTTCACCTAGGCAACAATGTGGAGAAGGGAGGAGGATGGAGAAAAGGAGTGATGGCCTAGGAACAAACTGAGGGATGGAGAGATTGGTGGTCATGGTGAGGACAAAGAACAGGGTTAAAAGTTTTAAGGCAGAGGAGGAAATGAATTGACAACAGGTTATGATGAAGTAAAGGAAGGAAATAAGAGAGTGCCTGTGCACTTTATAAATATTTATCTCATTTGATCCACACAACAACCCTGGAAGTGTCTATATTAAGCAATTTGCCGGGGGTCTCACAGCTGGTAAATGTCTGATGTTAGATTTGAAATCTGTTCAATAAGCTCGACCCCAAGCCTGGCACTCTAGTCACTGTGCCATCTAACTGCCTTCCAAGTTCATGAACGTGGAAGTTGAATACTTATGAATGATAGCAAGATCAGGAGTATGACCATAACTGTAACTAATTGAGGTGGAGTGGAGGAGTAAGTTGAGAAATTTGGAAGTTAAGAGTATTAGAGTATTTGAGAGAGTAACTACATGTTTCAAAGTCTTCCAGATAGAGAAAAAAAATTAAGGAGAATAGAAAGACTATGAGCCAGGTACTAAATTCATTGATGAAGGAAGGAGAGTACCTTGAAATCAATAGATAACAGCTACCAGAATCTTGATTGGGTGATAAATATTATTGAATAAACCTCAGAGGAGAAGAGATTAATGAATAATTGTGGTAGAGGGAGAATTTGGAAATGGCAGAACACCGGAGCAAGGGGTATTCTGATTCCCAGTAAGTCATGGTATGTTAGTACTGCATACCAGTGTTGGAAAGAATGGTCAGAGATACCAAATCATCAAGTAGATCCTAGTGAGTGCAAGAATATTGAAGGAGTGAGAAAGAAAAAGGTTTAAGAAGAAAGCAAGCTTGTTATATCTGGAGCAGACACTCCAGAAAGTACAGGGGGAAGAGACGGGTATATCTTGAGTAAGATGTTGATGGAATTGGGTTGAAAGAAATGGGAACAAATCAGCAGGCAATGGGGGATAAAGAATGTAGTCTGCTAGGGGTTTAGAATCACTGGAATGGGAAAGGTATAATGGGATGGGATTATTCCCATTGAGAAAGGTATTCAGGTAAATTATTCTCATTTCCAGGAGTCCAAGTATCTGATAAGGAGGTAGAACAGGATGCTAGTGGAGGGTGAGTGAGCACTTTTTTACTATATAGCTGATGAGATGACTGGCCCACATTTGATTCTTCTCCTGAGATGAGATTTAGTAGTTAGTTCCTTGTTTGACTTCTGGGGAGAGATTCCCAAATAAATGTCATTAAGAAATCCAATCTGGTTTGAGTTTTGTTTGTGTGTTTCTACACTGTCACACTGATTTGTGTGAACAAAGTTTCAAATATCTACCCTCCTTCTCTCCTTAATTTTCCTAAAAAGTGACGGATATGACATGCCTCCAACTGGGTACTCTTATTCATAGGTTGGGGCTCCTCAGAGGACAATTGACTACTACTATTGTTAGGGTTGTAAAGACAGATCGGTAACCCTGAGGGGCTGTACTTCTAGTACTGTAGTTTATGAAGCCCCATTATTGTGTTCCCTATTAACAATTAACTGACTCCATTAGCTTTTTTTCCCCTGAGGCAATTGGGGTTAAGTAACTTGCCCAAGGTCACACAGCTAGAATATGTTAAGTATCTGAGACCACATTTGAACTCAGATCCTCCTGACTTCAGGGCTGGTGCTCTATCCATTGCACCACCTAGCTGCCCTCTCCATTAACTTTTAGAAAAAGGATTTACACATTGGAAATGGGTTCAATAGGCAACACTACATATACACCATAACAGGTATAGCACCCTCCAAAATCTATAAAGAGATAAGGGAGGAAGGATAAGTGGATGGGGAAGCAAAGGATGAGGGAAGAAGACAAGAGAGGGATCCTTGGATGGGGGCGAGGTTAAGTAATAGCAAGGCAAGTTATGAAGCAGAATTTAATGAAAGAGTCAGTGAGTATGGGAAAGACAAGTGAATATGTGGGGTATGTATGTGAGAGTGTATGTATGTATATATCTACATATGTATATATAAATATATCTTTTCTTAAGTATAGCTTCTGTGAGGGTGGAGAGGATGAAAGGGAAATATGTATGTATCTATGTGTGTGTGTATGTATATATCTATATTTTATATCTATCTATCTTTCTATCTATCTATCTATCTTTTCTTGACTATAGCCTGCTTGGGGAACATGAAAGGGGGAAAAAAGAATAAAGTAAAAAAGGTACACGGCAGAGAACAAAAGAATAATTTACAAGGAAGTAAAGAAAAGACAGACACTCATGAATATAATTTCTTCTACATATATATATATACATATATATACTTTCTTAAATTGCTACTTGTAATATAATTTGATAATAAATTATGTTCTGTTGGGCATATGATAATGTTCTCTTTTGTTTAATTTTGTTTTGTATTGCTTTTGTTTTTCTTCTGTTTCTTCAAATAAAATAAATTAGGAAAAAAAATTTAATATAAAAAGGATTTAATGAGAAGGTATAGAAAGGATAATTGAAACAAAATATTTCCTCTCCTACCAACTTGAAGAACACTTTCCCCCTATATTTCTCTTGTTTTCTATACATATATGTATATACATATATATATGTATATGTGTGTATATACATATATATATTCCACTCTGAAGAGAATAAGCACAAACTTAAAGTAGAAAAATTGTATAGTGAACACATGGAGCTGAGAAATATTTCATAATGGACAATCCTTTTCTCCTTTCATGGAGAATTTATCAAGATCCTCTTAGATTTTATTCTCTGCCAGGTAGGCAACCCAGCTAAATTCTGAAGGTCTATGCCTTTGTTTAATCAATAGTCACAACTTCCTGAAGGGCTTTGAGAAGTCCTGTTCCCATCATTCCTTTTTGTTGTTTTTGTATGCCCACTCCTAGTGCATATGCTGTAATTGGCCCCTGCTTCTTTGGTACACTTTTCAGTTAACTTTTAGCTAAAACCACTGTTGAGCTCTCTGATAGGAGCTCTGTATCTCCCCAAATCTCAGTCTTTTGGGCAATTTCATCTTGGAATACTCATTTAAAATCCAAAGAGAACAACTATATGAGAAAGATGGCCCAATCTCATGCCTTGAGAGGACAAGTGTTCAAGGTCAAAATTTGTCAAGTTGGGAGACTTGGCAGCCATCCGTCCCTTGACTGTTCCTTTTGAGGGAGACCTCAATAAAGCCCTCTTGCTTAAAAGATAAGAAACAGAGAAAGATAGAAAGATTGACCATTTTGCATGCAGCCTGAGCTCTGCTCAGCAGCCTTGTGTCATAAGTTGTTTCACTTCCTTGGGCAATTGATAACTAACATCTTACAGTACAAAATCCTGAGTCATCATAGTCAGAAGTAGGCTCATCCCAACTTTCCATGTGGTCATTTAGATGAAGCCCAGGAAAGGAATATCTGTACATGCTTCAAGAATTTGTCATTCTTAGAGTCAACCTCCATTACAAATACAAAGTGAGAATGTAAATATTCTACTAACACATTCGTGATTTATTTGTTTATTTTTTACTTGATTGCTTTTGATTAGCCATAAGCTTAGTTTAAAATGTTACCTTCTTTTTAAAAAATCCCCATTTCATCCTATTCTTTCTTATACAATAGATCCACGGGGTGGAAGAAGAAGAAATAATCTGTCCACAATGAATGAACTCAATATTTTTTTTAAAAAATTAATTTTTCAAAAATAATTTTTATTTCCAAACATATATTTCTCCATTTAAATCTATTATCTTTAACACATAATTTTTTAAAAAAGAAGGGAAAAGTAGTTTAATAAAACTAACACATCATTAAGTCTTATAGTATATTTAGTATTACATACCCAGGCTCCATCTGATCAATACACAAAGAATAAGTATTATCCCAATATGGTTTCCTATAAAAATTAAACCAAAATTACAGAGAAAAGACTGGTAAAGCACATTTCATTTGTTATGGGTTTACAATGATTGCTTTAAGGTCATCCCTAGCTTTGTTAACTTCTTATGTGACATTCGGCAAATTATTTCATCTTTCTGGATCTCTGTTTTATCTATAAAACAAGGAAATTTGACCTGGATTAGGGATCTTGGCTAAGTCTCTCTGTGTTTGTCCTGTTTTATGTCCTGATTCTTTTTATATTATTATTAATTTTTATTTTCCCCAGTTACATGAAAAAACCCACATTTTTGGTTATACATGCATATTTTTTTAAAATATATTTCCTTATGAATAATATTGGGAGAGAAAAATCAGAACAAAAGAGAAAAAATCATGAGAAGGAAAAAAAAAGAACAAGGGTTAAAAAATGAACATAGCACGTGTTGATTTACATTCAGTTTCCATAGTTCTCTCTCTGGATGCAAATGCCATTTTCCATTCAAAGTTTATTGGGATTGACTTGGATCAATGAACTGCTGAAATGAACAATTCTGTCATAATTAATCATTGCACAATCTGACTGTTGCTGTGTACAATGTTTTCTTCGTTCTGCTAGTTTTGCTCAACATCAGTTCATGTAAATCTTTCTAGGCCTTCCTAAAATCATCCTTTCATCATTTTTTATAGAACAATAATGTTCCATTATATTTCATATATCATAACATACTCAGCCATTACCCAATTGATGGGCATATAATCATTTTCCAATTCTTTGCCACCACAAAAAGAGTTGCTATTAACATTTTTGCCCATGTGGATCCTCTTTCCCTCTTTTATGATTTCTTTGGGATAGAGACCTAGGAATTGTCCTGATTCTTAGAAGCCACTTTATCCTCATCCCAAATAACTCATAAGCACAGTCTCTTTATAATCTTCTTCTCCATCTATAGTTTCTTCCTCCTCAGCTCCATTCTTTTCTTCCTATACCAGTTCCTTTCATCCTATCTGATATATTTCTTCTTCATATCCTTGGCACTGAAGTTGGTCACATTTCTAGCTTCATCAGAATGGTGAAAATTAAGACCTGGGGATATATATGACTTGGACAATAGAAACTGAAAGGAGATGATGATGATCTGGCCTTCAGATAGTTAAGTTACCAAGGAGAGGAAAGATTAGACTTGCTCCACTTGGGCCTAAAAAACAGAACAGTGAATCGATGCTACTGGGAAACATAATTCATTTATTGTAAAAAAAAAAAAAACTGTAATAATTAGATGTATCCCAAAAGAAGACGGGTTGCTTTGAGAAACAGTGAATTCCTTGTTATTAGAGATCTTTAAATGGTTTTATGAACTCTTATTGGGAGATGCTATAGAAGAAATGCATGCTTCCAGATCTCTGACCTGCATTCAGGCTCTAAGATTTGATAATTTTATTTCTATTATTTTGTTGCATTATGTTCCATCTTATCTTACTTTTCCTCATGTCACAGAGTTGTTCAGTTGTGTCCAACTCTGTAACCCCATTTTGGGGATTTCTTGGCAAAGATACCAAAATGATTTGCCATTTCCTTCTCCAGTTCATTTCTAAGATGAGGAAACTGAGGGCAAATAGGGGTAAGTAATTTAGTAAGTGTCTTAGGCCAGATTTTAATTGAGTCTTCCTCTATTTGCTGGGCCACCTAAATGCCCCATTTGACAGAGCTGATTTTAAATATTAGATGTTAGTTAGCAAAGATAAGAGCTAGTATGATGTAGGAAATATAAAGCCGACCTTGAAGAATTTCATCCTAAAACAACCCTTTGAGAGCTTTTGGGTAACTCTTAATTCTTAGATAATTTTTCTTTATATCAAGCCAAAAGTTTTAATTTCTAACCCTCTCTTTCCTATATGTAATCCTTGTACTTATGACTTCCAATCCCATAAATTTTCTCTTCAAGATTTTAATCTTCAGTTCCTTCAGTTTATCTTCACGTGGCATAATTTCAAGGTCTTTTAACATCCATGTAAAGCGGGTTATGTGGCTCAGTGCTGAGAATTTTAGGAATAAAGAAGTGAAAGGATTCCCCATAAATTGTCTTTTAAAAAAAAACCTTAAACATTTTTGTTTATTCCAACCAATTTTCATATAATATAATTTTATATCTCTTCAGCATCCTGCTTTTCTTCCTCTGGATATTCTCCAAACTGGCAATTTCTTTCCTAAAATGTGGCATCCAGAAGTGGATACAATACTTGAGATATAGCATAACCACAGCAGGATACAGTTAGATTATCATCTCCTTTATTCTGGACATGACTTTTTATTAATATTATTTAAGATTCCATTAGTTTTCTATCTATATAATACTTCTTTTAGAAAAGTAATCTTAAAATAGCATTTTTTTACTTTTCTTCCATTCATTTATTATACAATAATGTTCAAAGTATCAAATTAATTTTGAAATGCTGTTGCAAATACTTTTAATTATTAGAACTCTTTTCATTTCATTTTTAAGAAGATCTTATTTATAAGATTATATATACACACATATACATTTGTATATATATACATGTATATCTATATACACATAAATATATATACACACATCAGAAACATGGCTAATCAATAATATTTAACTATGTTTTCACATTGCTCCCTCTGTGTTTGTTAAAACTAGGATGGCTCCAAATATGTATTATTATATGTAATAAGGATTGTTTACCAACTGAAAAACCCTGCGGATGCTAAATGTGCACTTGGGACTAGAGTGTCAGTAACATAAAGAAAAGCTTTTTTAAGTGATCTGCAAGGCAGGGCCACAGCTGTAACTTTGCCTTGGCAGAAGCTATCAAGTAAATAGCATGATCTTTTCAAACAGAGCCATATTATTTCCTTCATAGCATTTGTAATTTGTTAAAACTCTCACTGTGCCATGCCTTTCTTCCTAATAACAATGGCAAATGGCCAATCTCAGTACTCATCTCTTGCATACACAGTCCCTCTATGTGTATTTGATCTATTTTTTAATCTTCAAAGGAGTTATATATTGAAGAATGTGCTGAGCTGTGAATGATTTAAATAGCATACTGCTATTGGTAAGATATTATTCCTAAGGCTGTGATGTAACACACAAAAAAAGCAGGATAAAACAATTTTGTTTCAGAGTGTAGTAACAATAGTCCGGGTGAAAATATCAGCTGCAGGCTCTGTTTAAAAAAAAAAAAAAACTACGCTTCAAAACTGCTGATATTTGATTTTATTAGATACATCTGGTGTTTATGGCCTCGTGTCATTTGCCAGGGCCCCCAGGAGCATCAGTCTGGGAGCATAGCCAGTGTCTACCAACTAACTTAGTGTTGAAACAGAGATCCAATAGCTTTCTAATTTTAAACTCAAAGACACATTTTTCAGTAACTTTGTTTTACCTATTGCTTATATATGGATATATTGAAACAAAATCCTTTGACATGATATATAATAAAATTTGTATTTGATGTAGTTTCTTTTAATCATGGCTTTTTCATAGTATAATGAATCAGACTATCTCTACACTTTCTGTATATACCACATAGGAAAAAGCTAAAGTGAGACAAATGTTGTAACAATTTTCAATTTTCTATAGTAAATTAATTTTCAGAAAAAGTGGGAGATATAATGATCATACCAAATGATATATATTATTTTAAGCTTGTCTTATACCAATAAACATTTTACCCTAATATAATGGTCCCTTAGGTTTCTGTTTATTAAACCTTTCACATGTGGCTGGTAATCAACATTTAAGATATTTTTGCATTGCAAAGCATACTATAAAAGATATAAAGACGTAGTGTTAAATTCTCAAAGTAAAATCTATAGTGGAAAAACAAAATTTAATTGCATTCAATAAAAGGTGAAAGAAAAGGGAACACATTCTATATAGCCTACAATTCACATAGCACAATAACTTAATACTAGTGTAGTTTAAAATGAAACTCACAATAAGAATATTTATTGCTTATGAAGATTAATTTGCTGGAATTAGACATAATTCATTTGACAAAGCTAAACTTTTTAAAAAGCACTCTATTGATCTTTGTCAACTTTAGTGCTATTTTTCACATAGTTTGATTCATAACAAAAGCTCAGCACTGATTGATACAGAAAGTGAACAGCATGGTAGGTAGGTGCAAGAATATACCACAGATCATAGAACTTGTAACACAAAACATTTTAAAGGGAATAATTTTCTAATAAAATGTTCAATGGAAGAATCTTTGAAATCAAAACATTAAAGAGGTTCTTAAACCACCTAATGTGGTGTGAAAAAGATTTTTATTCTAATGTGGTTTGACTGTGTCTTTAATTTATAACCTGACTTATTAGTCTTTGTATAGGGTTGTGAATAGCAAATATTTTGCCATGATTTAAAGTGTTGATAATTATCTCTTGCTAATTTGAAGAATTTGAGGCAACTCAAAATGAGTGAGAGCCATTATAATGTGTATGATGTGAATCATATCTAAAGACATTTTACTAAATTTATTCAAATTATTTTCAAGATTCTGCAAAATATTCTACAATTACAATTTCTACAACTATCCATTTTATAGTTGTAGTTGGGAGACATGTCATACTTTTATATATATATATATTTTTTTAATTAAAGCTTTTTATTTGCAAAACATATGTATGAGTAATTTTTCAACATTGACCCTTACAAAGCTTTCTGTTACAAATTTTTCCCCCCAGTCCCCACCCCTCCCCCAGATGGCAGGAAATCTACTACATGTTAATTATGTTAAAATACTTGACAAATCAAATATATGTATACATATTTCCACACTTATTATTGCTGTGCAAGAAAAATCGTATCTACAAGAAAAAAAAAATCAGAGAAAGGAAACACAATGCAAGCAAACATCAATAGGGAACATGAAAATGTTATGCTGTGGTCCACATTTCATATCCCTCTCTCTGGGTGTATATGGCTTTCTTCACTGAACAATTGGAACTGGTTTGAAACATTTCATTGTTGAAGAGAGCCACGTCCATCGGAATTGATCATCATATAGTACTGTTGTTGCCGTGTATAATGATCTCCTGGTTCTGCTCACTTTGCTAATCATCAGTTCATGCAAGTCTCTCCAGGCCTCTCTGAAATCATCCAGCTGGTCATTTCTTACAGAACAATAATATTCCATAACATTCATATGATAGGTCATACTTTTGTTATCCTTCAGTTAACTTTTAAAATATGAATTTAAAAGTGTCTTCATTTTAGCATTATCTCATAGTAATGAATTAGGAAATAAAAATTTTAAAGCTGGAAGAGAAACACTCACAAAGGTTAGTCCAATTCCCTCATTTTGTAAATAAGAAACTGAAATGCAGAGATTGAAATGCAGTGACCTGGCCAGTCATTCAAGTAAGTAAGAATAATAGCAGGTAGCTTTCATATAGCACTTTGATGTTTGCAAAGCACATTACAAATATTATTTTATTTTGTCCTCACAACAACTTTGGAAGGTAAATACTATTATAACTCTTATTTTATAGGTGAAGAAACTGAGAGAGAGTAAATGACTTTCTCAAGATCACACAACTTGTTAGTATCTTGGGCAGGATTGTAATTCCGATCTTCCTTTCTCCAATTGCAATGCTTTCTTCATTATACCAACTAGCTGCCTAACAATAGATCTGGGATTTAAACCAATCTCTGAGCTCAGGTAAGCACCAGGAGGCCTGGACAAGAAACTCTACCACCAACAGACTTTTTGTCATGAGAAAACCTTGCCTCACTGTTGCTGTTACACCTCACCACTGTTGATATACTACATTGACTCTTTGTCTAGCCACAAATATATATATGTATATATGTATATATATACATATATATATATATCACTACTGTTGATATACTACATTTTTTTCTAGCCACAAATATATATATAAAGTTTAGCCACATTAAAGCAGGTTCTTCCACTGGGGTGGGATGGGATGGGGGAGCAGCACATGTGTCTAATTTCCTTCCTTGCTTGAAAACTTTTTCCCTCATTTTGAAATTAAACTTCTGTTTAATTCCTGACTCTCCTGTCTCTAGCCTGCTCTCTTCTGCTCTGGTCACACATATGTTACAGATGGTTTGGTCCAGTTGACATTTAGCTACTGTAACACATTGCCTCCTGGGGAGGGGGGAAGATTTTATCCATTATCACATTACCTCTTAGTGTTGGTATTTTCATTTTATTGAAAAGCCTAAATAATATTTGGACATTTTAAAGCCAGTTATACTTTTAGAGTAGAAGTTTTTTTTTAATCTGGTCTGTAATTTTTTTAAAAATATTTTTATTTGTCTTACATATTATAAAGCGTCAGGCGGAGTGTTGTATTTTGTTATGTATGTTCACATAGTTCTGCTGAAATGTATTTCCACAGGAAGCAAAACCAGAAATCTCTAGCATCTCCCCTCCCAATAAATAATATTAGTAGACTAATGTTAGTAAACTAAATTATATTAGCAGATTAATAAATAATATTAGTCCAGAGGAAGCAATTTTTAAGTTTAAACTAAGATCCTGATGACCATTCATTAATTGGGAAAGGAGGGCCCAAAGCTTTACAACTAAGGCTTGATTCTTTTTCCACCAAATATCAGTTCCATAATGAACAAACAGCATATAAACCCATTTATCCAATTTGATAGCTAAACAGAAACCAAAGGAAGTAAACATAGGACAATAGAGATTGCCATACAATATAGATTGAATGAGCTCTTCCTTTGGGAGTCATATAGTTGAGTTCAACCTAGAAGCAGAGACTGAGATCTTACCCAAGGGAAAATTCTCCAAAGTCTCTAGTGTAGTAAGTTGGAAATAGGGATATGACAGAAATTCTACATGCTGGCTTCTACTCAGAATCTTTCTCCCTTCATGGACTTGAGAGTTTGGAATTGTATAACTTCTTTCTCGAAGCTAGAAGCAGAGGACACTAATCTTTAGTCATGGAGCATCAATAGTCAATCTCTGCCAATGGGGAGACTCATGCAATTGGCCCTATATGTCAAGAGTTACAAATATAATTGATTTCCTTTGCAATCTTATGTATTTTATTTCCGGCATTTAAAAGAAGAGTTCCATAGGATTCATCAGAGAGCTAAAAGGTCCATCACACAAAAAGGTCAGGAATCCTTGTTTTAGAGTAACACTAAAGATTATTAATATATAGGCTAACAGTATTATAGTAGGCATTATCCAAATAAAGATATGACAGTGACCTCAAAAGACTGTAAAAACACAACTATGGCAAATAGTAAAATTTCTTTTATATCTCAAATGTTGAGCAAACAATTATTAGAGTGAAATATTAGAGTAATGGAAGCAACATGGGCATAAAAAAAAGCAAGAAATTTAATTTGGTAGGGTCATTTATTCTTCTGCAAATGTTTCCCTTCTCTGCTCCCCATCATTTTGGTATTCTTTCTGTGAAGAGTGGGGTCCCATGATAAAAATGCTTCCATGCTTTTTGAATTTTTATCCCTAAGGCTTAGAATGACATCTGGCACATAGTAGGTGCCTAATAAGTGCTTATTGATTGACTGCCGATAATAACCCTTCCCTCCCCAATTCCCAGGGTTTTTGTTCTTTCCTTGTATTTTCACACCATTATTATAGTTTACTCCCCAAAGTGCCATTAGTTCCCTAGTGGGTCTGGTATCTCCCAGAAATCTGTGCGCCGAGGGAGGGGAGACTGTCTGCCTGAAGCATCTCCAGCCGGAAAGAAGGGGGAGGGGGAAGGGAGAGAGAGGACGTATACGGGAGCGACGCCCTCCTCGCGGCCTCGTTTCTCCTTCCAGGCTGTGGCTCAGCCCCGAGGCAATTTCCAAGGCCCGTCACGGTAGTTTTTAGGGGGCTGTACTAGGCTTCTACACATCAACCCTGGACTGAATAGGGAGCATTTGAAGGAGAGAACTGGCCTCCGGGGACCGACCTATAGCCTCTTTTTTCGCCAGAAGCTAATCTTGGGGTGCATGTGGCTGTGAGAGGGTAACATGTCTGGACCTCGGTATCCTCATGTGTAAAAACAAGAAACGCAGGACTAGACAGTTCATCGAATTAACCCAAGGCCGCCGACCTTCCAGAGTCTGGCTCAAGTGGAAAGCGGACGCTAACTGCGCAGGCGCCTAGGTCCCGCCTGGGTTGCCATAGGAACCACTACCTGCTATGATGGGGGAAGGGAAAATTTTCCGAGGTTCCACTGGGAGCTAAGGGCGTGTGAGCTACTGGAAGCAATGGAGCTGCCCAATCAGGTCCGGCAGCGGCTGGCGAATTTCAGCCGGACAGTGTTTATTGACACAAACCGGACCGGACCTGAATTCTATGGCAACCCCGGTGAGTGACGAGCTACTTAGAAAAAGGGACTGAACATGAAGAAGAGGGTGGGGAGAAGGCTGGGGCGGGAAATGACGTTGGGCTTTTGCCCACACTAAAGATGGCGGCTTAGTCTTCAATGGGGGTCTGGCGGGGTAGCAGTAGGAGTAGGAGAGGACTTTTCTTCCAGAACCCTTCCCCATCCATTGATAATGGGGCTTGGACCATCTGAGGACCCCTTACTGGGAGAGGAATGAATTAATGAATCAACCAATCAATTAATGATGCTGAATGGTAGCTGTAGTCCAGTGGTACTCGCCTCTTCCTCCCTCTCCCCCCCCAAGAGAGGGTGAAGACCCCCGATTCAAGTCCAAGTTCAAGCTGTGTGACCCTGGGCAAGTCCTCAGCCAATTCTTTTTTAAGACTAGAAATTATTCACTAGTGCATGAACACAAATCCCTGAAAGAAGCTCATTAAATCCTAGGTATGTGCCCTAAAAAAAAAAAAGAAAGAAAGAAAAATCGAACATCTCAAAACTTCCCAGATCAGTTGTTGGCCCTTTGGGAAAAAATGTTTCTGCTTCTCTCCCCTATGCCTTTTCTCAACCCTAAAGTAGGGATAAGAATAGCACCTACCTCCCAAGCCTGAAAACTGTCTTTTTTCTGCATCGTTGTTTTGTATACCACCCAATTCTTCATTTTATTTTATTTTTTAATTTTTATTAAAGCTTTTTATTCACAACACATATGCCTGGGTAATTTTTCAACATTGACCCTTGACCTTCTGTTCCAAATTTTCCCCTCCTTCCCTCAACCCCCTCCCCTAGATGGCAGGTAGTCCAATACATGTTAAATATGGTGAAATCTAATTCTTCATTTTAGCAGAAAACAGCTCTTTCTACGTTTTCTGCTTTCAGTGCCATAAGAAATCGATATTAGATTTTGAAAATCTGTATGTCTAAGTTTATAGTACTGGATTTATATAACCCAACAACTACCATGCAGGTCCAAAGTGATTAGATTGAGCTCATAGTAGGTTTAATATCTTAAGGCAACTGTCATTAATACATGACACATTCAAGAACTGAAGTTTAGAAAATATATTTGTCATTAAAATATAAATGATATTGCTTATTTTAATATGTTGTTTACAATTATTTAAAAGGTTCCCCTATGGAAATGTACTTTAGAGTGGAGGATATGGAGCCAGGCTTAGAGTCCAAAAGACCCAGATTCAAATTCTACCTCCTACAAATCCTAGAAATCATCCTATAACTCTCAGTATCCAGGACACTCTCTAGACTTTAAACTACAGATCAGGGGCTGACCTAGCACTGGAAGAGGAAATTTCCTCACTGGGGGTTTCCTTATACCAATAAAATGGTATTTTGCCATTTTGCCAAGGAATGGTTTTTGCCATTTCCTTCTCTAGCTTATTTGACAGATAAGGAAACTGAGGCAAATAAGGTTAAGTGACTTGCCCAAGGTCATATGACTAGTAAGTATCTGAGGTTGGATTTGAATTCAGGTCTTCATGACTCCAGGCTCTATCCATTTCACCACCTAGCTGATAAGAACAGTCTTTTCTGCACCCCACCTCCCATTAAAAAAAACTCATAGAGATATAATAAAGGGGTAATACTTTGTTTTAAGCCTTTAGAATATTAAGAAACTAAGGAATATGGATTATTTCAAAATATGAACCTTTTGCATAAGAAACATGCTCTCATATTCTGGAATTTAGCTAATTTTGTACTTTAATTCATGGAGTCTATGTTAGCTCCTTTAGGACTTCCTTTTTTACAAAAATGAAAACATACCATATCACGTGATACAGTTCAATATAGATAATCTCTGGGAATTATAGAAATTTCTTGGCAGAACAAACATCATTGGTGTAATCCTTATTATAATATGGCAATCGGTACAAGTATATTATGGAGACTTTGGTTTTATCCAGTAATGGTATGTATTTCTCACACTTTTTTCCCCCAATAAAAGCTACTAATTACAATTATCTTGTTATACATTGAGGCCACTCATTGGCTACATGAACAGTGAAAGACCCAACAGACAGTAATTACAAAGAGGTAATATACTATATATTGAAAGATACATTATTCCATTTTCTAGGCACTCAAGATAGCCAGCCTCCTTTATATAGTAAATGCTTAACATATATTTATTTAATTAATAATAAGGCCAATATTCCTTCTTTTGGTAGTGGTTCAGAATTAGCACAGAATTTGAAATTAAAAAATCAAAACCACCTCTGCTTACTATTATTTATATTAATTATTTTATGGAGAATTCACACAGGGCAAGCATTTACAAACAAGATGGTCAGAAAAAGCTATACAATGACACTCTCAAGATCTCTCTTAAGAATTTTAGAATCTCTTGTATGACATGAGAGGCATTGGCACGGGGCCACCCAGCATGATATGCTCTTGTCAGAGAAGGTGCTGTGCTTTATGAGCAAAACAGAATTGAATTAGCTCAGAAAAAAAACGCGAGACACAAAATTACAGAAGCCACCCCAAATATTCACAAGGACCTTTTGTGTCTGACCTATAGCAGAGCATTCTGAGTTTGTATTGGTCTGATCAGCCACAGACATTCACACTGTAACTCGACTCTAACATCATGATGTCATTTTGGTCATCTTCGAAAATGAAAGACAACGTCTTATTAATAATGTGGATTTTGTGGAGCAAAGAGGGCATTTCTGAAATATTGTAGTTGAGGTTTTTTCTTCTTTTCCTTTCCTTTCTCCTGCAGATAATGAAATAGTCTCCAGTTTGGCATTACAGATATCTCTTTATTTCAACATTTATTTCTTTCCCTTTTGGTGGGTCTGTAATATCATCATGCTCCACCTGAAGGTGAGTATAAAATCTGATTACATTCTTAACAATATCAAAGTGTGCATCCCTTTATTTTAGCCTGAAATGTCATGAGTTTCTGTGAATTAGCTATAACATTACTTCCAGGATGATGTAAAATAATATTAACATGTTGTCACTTTGATTTTCTCTGCAGTATCCCATCTTGCCTGATTATTATAAGTTCATTTTAGTCACTATCATTATACTTATAACCTTAATTGAGGCCATCCGGTTGTATTTAGGATATATGGGTAACCTCCAGGAAAAGGTAAGATCTTGTTTCATACTGTTATTGTTTCATACTTAATATCAGTGCTATATTTAAATTCAAGTAGACTTGACACTTTGCCAATAAAACACTTATTTCTATACCAAATGGAATCTTTGGAACCTGAGTCTAAAAATGAAGAGAAAAAGCTCTCATCAATTTTTCCCAGGTTATGTGTGTAGATAGTACTCTGACTCATTCTAGCTAAACACTTTCTATCCAATAATAATAATAATATTGTACATTTATAAAACAACTTAAGTTTTACATAAAATGGCTTATTTGATCCTTACAAAAAAAACCTTTACAGTATTATCATTGTTTATGGAGGAAGAAACAGGCTCAGTTTAAATGACACAGTTGCTAAGTGTTAAGCAGCAAGATTCAAATCCAGTTCCTTCTTAAGTCTATTGCTTTTCCTGCTTTGTTTATCTATTAATATTGAATATACTTTTATTTTAACTTCTGTGCTATTTTGAACTCTTCTTAAATTATTTAATTTTCTTTCACTTTATCTTTCCAAGTGAATAAGTTCCTTCAGGGCAAATTCTCTACCTTTATTACTTTTCATCCTTCATATTAACCTAACAATGCTGACCCAGAGTAGGTTCTAAATAAGTACTTATTGACTCATTGTGGTTATAGCCTTATTAAAGGAATGAAGTTCTTGTTAACAGTGTTTTTACTATTGCAGGTTCCAGAGCTGGCTGGCTTTTGGCTCTTGACCCTTCTGCTGCAGTCGCCCCTAATTTTCTTCTTGCTTTTTAATGAAGGTCTGACAATTCAGCCCCTGGAACGAGCAGTCAACATTATCTTCACTTTCTTCCTAACTTTCCAAATTGTTGTAGCATTTCTTGCCTTAAAGAAAATGGCAAACCAATTGGCCGCTCGATTCCACCTCCAAGACTTTGACCAGTTTGATAGAGAAAAGAGGAAGATACATGCTTCTCAGTTTCTATCACAACATTTAGAGGAGATTCATTCCACAGCTGTTGAGTAGGAGTCTATATAAGAAACAGGACAGATTGTACCAGAAGATATCAAGAACTGGGAAAATAATCCTAGTTGAGAAAAACAACAAAACAAATGATCTGTTACTTTTCCTACATCGTTGTTGCATGAGTTCTCTTATGCTTCTTGTGGAGTTTGGCTTAAGGTATTTTGTCTTACTTAAAGAAAATCTATGGTGTGAGAAAAGAGGCAACCCTAGTCAGGCTTTATCTCCACAATACCAGAAACACAGGTGAAAAATGAAAACTAATTCTAAAATATAAGTATTATCCAGATCATGCCAAATATTACAATTTGAAAACAGGTTTTTTTTTTTTAAATTAACATTTTTAGTCTTCCCTTTCCTATATATTTGATACATTGTGGCTATAGCCTTAAAATAAAATCTGTTCAGCATCCTGGAGTAGTAGAAGGAAATCTCTATTTGTAATACATATTTCCATCATATTTATAATTTTAAGAGCTATCAATCCAATTTTGTACTTTTCTTTAGGACTTCTCTTTTTTCTATAGGCACATCTATTAGTATTTAAACTATCTCTTTGGACACCGTTTTTTCTTTCTGGAAGCATACAGAAGTGCATATCCTTGTCAGTATTCTCTGCTTTTAGAATATTTGTGGGGAAGACAAAAGATAGGGTTTTTATGCCCATAGTGGTGTTGAATATTGGCTATAATGCCTATCTTACATATAAGAAGTGCTTGGGAGAAAGAGGGCAGCATTAATACTATAGAAATACCATTTATGTTAATATTATTTTCTAATTATGTCATTAAAATTTTGTCCAGTGTAGTGAAAATGTTTTCAAAATAATTTTAAATATTTTTATATTATAGCATCAGCCAACATTCATTCTCTAGTGTAATTCTTTAGGTCTTGAGGTTTGGTGACTTCTTTAAGATTTCATTTTTTTCTCTTTTTATGGACTAAGAACTCTATTGTTAATACATCCAGGATTGGTTAAATTGAGGATTATTTCTGGGATCTATGAACCTTCAAAAAATATTTTGATAAGTGTTTTTGAATATAATTGGTTTCTTTTAATCCTATATATTTTGTTTTGTGCATTTAAAAACATAATTTTGAGAAGTGTCCATAGGCTTCCCTGGACTAACAAAGGAATACATGACAAAAAAGGTTAATAATCCCTAGGTTAGCCCTAAATGAACTAATTTATGCTATAGGAACAAGCAGGAAATTTGATTTGTGAACTGGGATATCTGTTTTATCAATTTTTAGTTAAATGAACCATGTTTATATGACTAAATCAGCATATTCCCTTCTTACCAGAGGAAACCTACTTGATAAATCCAATTAAAATCATAAAATTGCTTGATAACTATAAAACCAAAAAAATTGGAAATTGGATGATTTTAAAGGGTTACTGTATTTTCATCAATGCTTTTATAAAAATATGAAGTTGCCTTTATTAAAAGAAGCAGAGCCTATTATCTCTTTCAAAGACAGGGTTATGATTACACTGACAAATTTTTCTTTAAAATTTTTTTAATGTAACTCATGCAAACTCATTTAATTTCAAGATCTCATCTCATTTATTTTTATATTTGCTTCATGGTTTTCAATTTCTTCCCCTTCCACTAAAGAAAACTTTAGAGTCTCTGGGTAGACTATATTAATTTTTTTATCTGCATCATTTTCCTTGAGATCAGTTTAACTCATGCACTTCCCCCTTAAATTTCCCCTTATTTATCTTTGCTCTTAAAGTTCATTTTTAAAAATTTATTGGAGCCTTTTACATTATAGTATTTCTGTAAAAACAATTATGCAGAAGTACCTGACACTGCATTTTCCCCTGATAGCCTTATTACTTTACTGTGAGAAAGGAGGTATTTATGTTTTATTATCTGTTCTCTAGGATCATTATTTTTTCAACTACTCAAGAGTTTGGCCTACTTTTAATGACCTTTTTATTTATATTGTTATAGTCAGTGTCAAATTGTCAGACACTATCACATGGTTCCATATCATCAACTGATAGGATTTTATCAATGAAAATGACATTAAAGAAGGGATATCACCGTCTATTTTATTGCTATACTCTCAGGATCCATAGATGATGGGACCTTTATATCTGGCTTGCAGCTGAATCTTGTTGGGAGATTTTCTATTTGTTTCCATGGCACTTTGCATATAATAAGTGCTTAATAAATGTTTTGTTTATTGGACATTTTGTGCTTTTGGCTCTATTTATTTTAATCCACATCAATTCAAGTACATATTCAAATTATAAATATTTGTCATTTCTACATGATAGTATTTCATTCTGTTTATTTGCCATTTTTTTCAACCATTCCTAAATTGATGTTTTATTTCCTATTCTTTATTAAAATAAATTTTGGTATAAATTAAACCAGTTTTTCTGACAATGATCTCCTCAGGAGATCAAATATATACACATATATGTGTCATATATTTGTAGTACAATTTAAATACATTACTGCTAGATATTTCTTTTTTATTTTTTTTTCATTGTTTCTCCTGAGAATCTTAATCTTTTGCTCTTCTAGATGAGTTTGTTATTATTTCTGTTGCTCTGTAAATAATCCTTTAGTAGATTGATTTGTGCTCTGAATTAAGAAAATCAGTTGATAAATCTCCAGTTATTTAGGACTGTCTTCATTTCCATAAGTATTTTGTAGTTTTATTTTTATAGTTCCTCTGTTTGTCTTAGTAAATAGACTTCCAAGTATTTTACATAGTATATAGTTAATTTAAATGAAATTTCTCTTTCTAATTCTTCCTGTTGAGTTTTGTTGCTAATATGTGTGGGATATTCAGACCCTCATCTGAATTATCAATACTTCAGAGGCATCTCAAGGTATAGAACAAAGGCTTTATTCAAGATCTCATGAGAATCGGGCCATCTCACAATGGATCAAATAAGTTGTCCAGAGTTGGGAGAGCCACCGTCCAGTAAATTCTTGTGATTTTTATACAGTCCAGAACAAAGAAAGTCCCAAGCCCACCCCCCTTTTCCTTCACATACATTCTGATTGGTTATATATATTCCATTTTCCCTTATTCAGAGACTGGAATGTTGACAGCCAATAAAACTACTTTCTATTTTCCCCCTTGACCACATGATTCCTGGGAAAACTTAGGTCCTCAGGCTTTGTTTGCTTAATCTAGTCAATAGTTGTAAGAGGTCTTCACTTTGATTGTTACACTCAAGTATATTGGCATTCTTGATAAAGGTACCATGTATATTTGAAAAATCCTTATTTTCCTTCATGTTCTCATTCAGTAATCACCAGAGATCTGTGTTTGACTCCTTCCTCTCTCACTACCTCTGCTAATTTTACCTTCTTAACATCCTCGAATCCTCCTCTCTACTTCTGCCCTCTGACACCGCCACTATTCTGACACCTCCTCATTTGCTGCCTGGACTATTCCAGTAGTCTGCTGAGGCTCAGTCTCCCTGCCCTATATCTTTCTTTACTCTAATCAGCCTGCCACTCAGCTGTCAAAGAAATCTTTCTAAAGCAAAAATCTAACCATCTTATCTACTTATTCAGTAAACTCCAGTAACTCCCTCTTATCTCCAGGATCAATTATAAAATCCTCCTTTTGGCATCCAAAGTCCTCATTCCATCTGTCCTGCCCACTTCTCCAGTCTTCTTGAATCTCCCCAACTCTGTGTCCTCCATGATATATTAGTAACATTCTCCTCTTTACTGTTTCTTGAATAACATTCTTCTTCCTGACTGGGCATTTTCACTAGCTGTCTCCCATACCTGTAATACTCTGCTTCCTGGCTTCCCTGGCTTCCTTTAAATCTCAATTAGAATCCTACCTTATTCAGAAAGCTTTTCATGATTCCCTTTATTTCTAGTGTCTTCTCTTTGTTAATTATCATATATCTGTATATTTTGTTTGAACATATATGTCTACTCCTTTAGACTTGAGAGCAGAAAACTGACTGTCTTTTACCCTTTTTTTGCCCTTCCCCCAGTGCCTGGAACATAGTAGGTGCTTAATATTTATCAAATGACTGATTGACTAAAAATTTTAATCATATCCTTAACTTCTTTCCTCTTTACCTTATAGTTAAATTTATCTAGGGATCTAAGACAAGTATTTTAGATTTATAGTCTTACTGTCAATTGATTTTTTTACTGTCAGAATTTAGCTAATATGTCATTTGGAACATACATATACTAAGTATTGATATTAACTCATTATTATTTGTGTTTTTAGGCATTATGTAGATTCCCTTTTTTAACTTTCAAAATCAAATCTTTTAAAAATTGTTGCCAAGTCTGAGACCATGATTACTTTTTTGAAAATTCTTCTTTAAAATTTTTTTAAAATATAGATTTATTTCATGAAGTATTTCCCAATTACATGTAAACAAATTCTAACATTCATTTTTAAATTTTTGAGTTATAAATTTTCCCTCTCTGTTCTTTCTTCCACCCTTTGAAAAGACAAGCAATATGATATTGATTATACAGATGAAGTCAAGCAAAACATTTTCATATTAGTCATGTTGCAAAAGAAGTCATACACATAGACACACACATACATACATACACACATCCAAGAAAAACAAAGTTAAAGTGTATGTTTCAATCTGCACTTAGAGTTCATAATTGAGATCATGATTACTATCCCTGCTTTTTTTAGTTTATCCGAAGCATGAGGTTTTGTTCTAGTAAATTTTAATTGTGCATGAATCTTTGTTTCATTCTATTGCCTATAAACAATATATTGTTGGATTCAGCCACCCTCCTCTATGTGGTGAGTCTAATCCATTCACCTTTACAATTTTTATTAACTGTGTATTTTCTTCCATTCTATCCTTTTATCTTTCCCTCCCTTTATTTCTTGCCCCTTATTACAAGAAGATATTGAGAGATAAGTGTTGTATACAATACCATTCATCTGCATTTGATGCAATGGACTTCTGTTTCTCTATTCCTTTCCTCTCTCCCAGTACACTATCACAGATTATTACCCTTTATTTCTTTCCTTTTATCCCCGCATTCATGTTCCATCCTATGAAGATGGAGTTTGTTTTGCTTCTGACTAATCCCTTCCTAAACCTATCTTCACTTTTAATCTCTTTGTCTCCCTCTCCCCATCCTCATATGATTTCCTCTGACTTTAATTTATTTATTCCAAATGCTTTGTGCAAGTGTGTTTCTGTGGTGTGTGTGTTTGTGTGTGTGACCAGCCCTCCTTTGTACAGTTCAGGTGAAAGTGATGTTTATGTGTAACTTATCTCCCCACACTTTCCTTTATTATTGTATAGATTTCTCATTCATCCTGATTATGTGAAATCAGTTCATCCTCTCCCTCCCTCCCTCTTTCTCTGTTAGTGTATTCCTTTCCCTTCCATTTTCTTTTTCTCTTAAGAGCTTCAAGATTTAACAAAGCTGCTCCCAAGACTTCTTTTTTTACACTCCCAATATCATACTTGAAGACAACAGAATTCTGTGGGGACTCTTTTTTTCTTCTCCTTCATTAGAATATTAATTCTCTATCGTCATATTATCCCTTCCAGTTGCTCAAAGCTATTATATATATTTTTTGTTTCATTTAACTCCTGTATTTTCATTTCTAAGTATCGTAGCTCTTGTCCCTTCATGAGTAATACTTAGAAGTCATCTACTTCATAAAAGATCCATTCTTCCTCCTTTCTCTACCTCCTCCCTTCCTCTTTCCCATCCCCATGTATTTAACTTTTGCTAGGTAAATAATTCTTGATTGTAAATCTTTAAAATTTGCCTTCTGAAATGCTGTTTTGAAATTCTTCCTTCATTTATAGTATTGGCTGCCGGAAGACTGTTTGATTCTTAATTTTCTGTGGGTGTTTGTTTCATCTTTCAATTCTCTCTTCTGTTTGCAGTATTTTTCTTTGACCTGGAAGTTCTGAGGTTTGGTTACAAAGTTCTTGGGAGTTTTCATTTTATTGTTTCTTTCAAGAAATGACTAATGGATTCTTTCTATTTTCACTTTTCCTTCTGCTTCTCATAGCTCTGAGTATTTTCCTCATGATTTCTTGAAATACAGTATTTATAATTTTTTGTGTGTGTGTGATTGAAGTTTTCTGGTATTCTGATAAATCATAGACTAGCTCTCTTTGGTCTGTTTTCTAGATCAGTTTTATTGTTTGTTTGTTGTTGTTTTTTTCATAGAAGTTACCCTACATTTTCTGACTTGTTTTTTTTTTCAGTCCTGATATTTCTTTTCTTATTTTCAAGGAACTTCTCAACTGAGTAAATTGTGTACCTCCTATTCTGTTTAATCTCTTTTTTTTCTTTCAGAATTCTTCTTTCTTTTCCTATTCTTTACTTGTGAGCTTTAATTTCATATTTGTAATTGCTTTTCAACCCCTGCTTCATTTCTTCCATGAATTGCAATAGAGCTTATGACAAACCTGTTATTTTCTTTGGAGTCCTTCTGTCAGATGATTTGAAGTTATTCTTTTCTGGGTATTTGTCTTGTGGCTTGTTCTTGATTCCATAAAATTTCTTTATTGTTGTTTTCTTATATTTATTAATTTTTCCTGAATTGGGACTTTGTGATAGAGCCAGACTGTGAACTTCAGGAAGAAATGGTGGGGCCTTTTTTTTTTAACTGATTTTCTCTAGTTTTGCCTATTTAACCATAGGGCATTTGGAACCACAGACATTTTTTTTTTATTAAAGCTTTTTATTTGCAAAACATGCAAAGGTAATTTTTTAACATTGACCCTTCCAAAGCTGTTACAAATTTTTCCCCCCAGCCCTCACCCCCTTCTCTAGATGGCAGGAAGTCTAATACATGTTAATTATGTTAAAATACTTGACAAATTGAATATGTGTATACATATTTATACAGTTATCTTGCTGTACAAGAAAAATCGTATCTACAAGAAGAAAAAAAAAAAACCTGAGAAGGAAAACAAAATGCAAGCAAACATCAATAGAAAGTGTGAAAATGATATGTTGTGGTCCAGACTCAGATCCCACAGGCCTCTCCCTGGGTGTATATGGCTCTCTTCATCACTGAACAACTGGAACTGGTTTGAATCATCTCATTGTTGAAGAAAACCATGTCCATCAGAATTGATCATCATATAGTCTTGTTGTTGCCGTGTATAATGATCTCCTGGTTCTGCTCATTTCGTTCAGCATCAGTTCATGCAAGTCTCTCCAGGCCTCTCTGAAATCGTCCTGCTGGTCGTTTCTTACAGAGCAATAATATTCCATAACATTCATATACCATAATTTATTCAGCCATTCTCCAACTGATGGGCATACATTTAGTTTCCAGCTGCTTGCCACTACAAAAAGGGCTGCCCCAAACATTCTTGCACATGTGGGACCCTTTCCCTCCTTTAAGATCTCTTTGGGATATAAGCCCAATAGAAACACTGCTGGGTCAAAGGGTATGCACAGTTTGATAACTTTTTGAGCATAGTCCCAGATTGCTCTCCAAAATGATTGGATCCATTCACAGATCCACCCAATGTGGTGGATACAACAATGTATCAGTGTCTCAGTTTTCCCATATTCCCACCAACATTCGTCATTATCTTTTCCTGTCATCTTAGCCAATCTGACAGGTGTGTACACCACAGACATTTTAAATATCCATTTATATCCATATCCCAAACTGGACTAATTATCTTCCCCTGCCTCAACCTTTCCCCTTTCCTAACTTCTCTCAAAGGCACTACCATCCTCCCAAATACCAAGGCTCATAACCTAGATATCTTCCTCAATTCTTCACTTCCCACATCCAATCAATTTGCAAGTCCTGTCTTTCCTACCTTCACAACATCTTTTATATATATACTCCCTTCCCTTCTCTGATATACCATTTTCTTGGTAAAGACTATTATAATCTTACACTTGGACTATTGCAATAGCCTGCTGGTTGTTATCCCTGCCGTAAGTCTCTTTTCACTTGACTCTGTCCTCTGTTCCACTCTCAAAGTGATTTTCCTAAAGTACAGATCTGACCATATCACTCTCTTATTCAGTAAAATGTAGTCGCTCCCTTTTATCTGTTGTATTAAATATAAAATCCTTTAAAATCCTTCATAACCTGGCCCTATCTGGATGCTCATCACTGGGGAATGGCTAAACAAAGTGTAGCATATGATTGTGGTGAAACATTATTGTTATATAAGAAATGACAAACAAGATGGTGACTTTTATGAATTTATACAAAATGAAGTGAACGTTACTAGGAAAACATCATATATAATAAAAGCCATATTAGACTATGATCAACTGTGAAAGATTTGACTACTATTATCAAGACAGTGATCCAAGACAATTCCAAAGCACCCATGATAAAAAATGCTATTCAATTCCAGAGAGAACAGATGAACTCTGATTGTAAATTGAAGCATAGAAATTTTTTATTTTATTTTTATTGTTTTATTTTATTTGAGGGTTGTTTTTTTTCAGCATGACTAATATGGAGATATATTTGGCATGCCCTCACCTGTGTAATTGCCTTCTCAAGGAGGGGGTGAGGTGGAATGAAGGGAGAGAATTTGGAACTCAAAATTGAAAAAAAAAATTGATACAAAGGATTTTTATATAATTGGGAAATATTTAATGAAATAAATAAAAAGAAAACTTTTTTTAAAAAAAAGAAAAAAATTTAACTTGGCCCTATCCTTTCTTTTCAGTCTTCTTACACCTTTCTCCCTATACCTACCCTGTGATTCAGTGACACCAGCCTGCTTTCTATTCTTCGAACAAAACATTCCATCTACTTATTCCATGCATTTTCACTGATTATCCCATACCTTAAATTCTCCATCCTTATCTTTATCTCTTGGCTTCTCAGGCTTCTTTAAGTCCCAGCTAAAATCCCATCTTCCTCAAGAAATGTTTCTTATTCCACCAGTGCTAGTTCCTTTCCTCTGTTGATTATCTCCAGTTTACCTATTTGCTTGCTTGTATATAGTTTAGTAGCTATTTCCTCCATTAGACTGTGAACTTCTTGATAACAGGAATCGTTTTGCCTTTCTTAGTATTCCCAGTATTTAGCACAGAGGCTGGCACATAGTTAAGTAAATGCTTCATGACTTGGCTGATCTGTATTTTCCAGTGTCTAATAAGGATTGTGTTCAAGTATTTTGGGAGCAGCTAGCTGGTGAGATTTTTCCCTTGTCAGTCTGTATTGGTAGGGGTGGGAATGGTGAAGGGAATAAGCATTTATATAATATAGAAAGTGGTAAACCCCATGTATGTAGTTCTCACATTTTCAGATGAATAGTGACCTTAGGGAGAATGTGTGGACTTGCATATGAATTGGATGTAAGTGAGGCAGTTGCACAAATTCATCAGTCTGTCTTCCTGAGTCATCAAAGTCCAGTGGTCCCAGGAGTTCCAGGATGCAGTGGCTAACTTTGATGTCTGATACTTGGTCAGGACCAAGCTCTAAGAGCTTGCTACACCGGCTTCAACCACCTTCATAGCTGTTGGAACAAATTGTCCATATCTGCCCATTCTGCTAAGAAAAGTCTTCACATGCTCTAGGTAGACATCCTCTTAACTCACCCACATGTTGGAGGCCTGCTAGTCACTCTCAACCTGTTGTTGCCTATCTGCCAAGAGAGTTTTACTGGGGTGTGGTCAATGCTACAGCTTCTAGGAGCTACAGGAGAGAGGTGGGTGAAGGTGAACCCCAAAGGTGAATGAGCAGCTCTAAAAAGAACATGACAAGCTATCACATCAGAGGTGCCAGTCCTTCCTGACATCCCACAGCTGTAGTGCATTCACATGTAAAGAATGCTGTTGTGTGACGCAAAGAGTAGGTAGACATCACTAGCTTCTTCTACCCTGATCCTTCTCCAAGGGAGACTTTCCTACTTTTATTCCAGCCAGAAAGAGAAATGGGAAGTTGGGGCTGGAGACTGACCTACTCTCTTCAGAGAGAGAGGTTCCCGGGCCAGAATTTATCTGCTTCCTTGAAAATTGTTAGTCTAGGGCAGGGATTTTTAAACTTTCCACTCAAGACCTTTTTTCACCCAAGAAATTTTTATGCAACTCCAGGCATATATAAAATAGGTATACAAATCAAACATTTACTGATAACAAGTCATAATTTCATGACTCCCACATTCAATTAAGTGCTCCCACATGGAATTACAACCTAGTTCAAAAAAAAAAAAAGGTCTAGGAGGTATATGATCAGATTCCATCTAACTTCTGATCATTTCATCATTTGTGAGAGGAAAAGACCTCACTAAAACCTCTTTTCTACACAATACCAGTTCCACAATGAAAACGCATAGAAAAAGGGGGAAAAAACACCCTCCTTTATCCATATCAACAACAAAATAGAAAATCAGAGAAAGTTTACATAAGAGATCATATACCAGACAATACAGAGTGAAGGAGTTCATTTCATTGGGAGAGCTCAACCAGCTCTTCTCATATTTTCCCATAGTCTCTTCAATCTGAAGTAGGGATGACTCTGGAGGTAAGAAGTATTTGAAATGATTCCATGCTTGAGGAGTCCTACCGAAGACTCAAAACATGATGAGTCCCCAAAAGTGAAACTCAAAGGGGACTGGACTTGAGGAATCTCAAAGCCTTTGGACAGTCCAAAAGGGGATTGATGATGGCTATATCTTAAAATCAATATTTTTCAGAAGAATTTACTACTAAGAATCATATGAAAGTATTTAAAACCTCTAATAATAAGATATGTAAATAAAAACAATCCTGCGATTTCACCTCATCCAAAAAAATTGGCAAAGATGACAATAGTAATAACTGGGATTTATAAAATACCTTACAAATATTATATTTGAGCCTCACAACAACTCTAGAAGGTAGGTTCCATTATTGTTCTAGTTTTACAGATAAGTAAGCTGAGGCAGACAAGTTAAGTGACTAGTTGAGGATCATATAGATACTAAATACCTGTTATTTATTAGTAACAGACCAATTTGATTTGAACTTGCATCTTTCTGACTCCAAGTCCAGTAAATCTATCCAATATGTCACCTGGCTACTCTATCCAACTACCCTTTCCAAAAGATGGGAAAAGTTAATAATGAAAGGGTTTTGGAAAGACAGGCATACTAATAAATTATTGGTGTAGCTAGATTGGTCTAACCAATCCATATTGGAAAACACTTTGAAATTATGCTAAGAAAATAACTAAAATTTGTATACCTCTTGTCCCCAAAATTCTACTACTAGGCATATGATCCAAGGAGGTCAAAGACAAAAAAGAAGGGTACATTCATTTCAGTTCTTTTTATGATGATACAGAATTGTAAACAAAATGAATCCCCATAGTTCAGGAGAAAGGCTAATAAAATTGTACTATGTGAATATGATGGAGTATCATAATATGTTTAAGATACTATGAATGTGAAGAATTCAGAGCATCAAGGGAAGACTTATTTGAAATGATTCAGATTGAAGTAAGCAGAACCAAGAAAACTATATAAGGCTAGAACAATGAAAGTGGAATAAAAAAATAGAAACAAAAAATACTGAATGCTATATGATTATAAATTTGTTCTTTAAGAAACAATAAGAAAATGCACTTCTCTCCCTTTTTTTTGCAAAGGTGAGGGATTATAGAGGGACACTAAATGTACTGTTAGATTTCATTTAATGAGTTAGTTTGCTAAGCTCATCCCCTCCCCTTTTATTCGTTTTTTGTTAAAAGGGATGGCTCTTTGGGTAGGGGTGGGAGAAAAGATATATTTAGAAATGAAGGTAATATAACAACAAAGATAAAAAATGTATACACACACATACATATATACATATATGTGTGTGTGTATATATATGAAGTTAATATATATATGTATATATTGTGTATATGTGTATATATATATATATGCGTATATATATATGAAGTTAAATTATCATCCTTTTTCTTCCTGAACACAAATACTTTCCTTGACATTGTTCTCATTAAAAAGATAGGACATCTTAATTTCTGTATTTCAGGATAATCCAACAAAATCCAGACAATTCAATGGCTAAAAGAGCCATAATAATGATATGTTTATGTATTTGCTAATTTATATGAAAATTTTAAACTAGAAACCTTTTAAGGGATAATGTACAATATAAAATAAAATGTACTCTCTTAATGGCACAGTAGTTGTTTGCTATTTATTTGTATTAAGCATACATGTCTGTGGAACAATCTTGGAACACATTTATTGAGTATAAACTATGTATGGACCTCATCATGCCTGAAACTTCCAGTTTCTACAGGTTTGGAAACAGTAACCACTTTCTACCATTTACATGCCCACCCTCCTACTCACAACAATGTCTACTGACACTGGGGTATCAAAATTCTTTTTCAAAATAAGAGCAATGAAATTTTGACAAGAACAGACTTTTTGGACCTTAGTTATCCATCTGTCTTTGTGTTTCTAAGTGGTTAGAGCAGGGGCATCAAGTTTCCTAAGGAGAAAAAAAAATTTGAAAGCTCCAAAAGGAGAAAAGCACAGGAAAAAAAAAAAAGATTTTCGAATTAAGGAAAAACTGATAAGGGCAGGAAAAAGGATTAGGCAAGCTGGTAGCAGTCAGCAACTGACAGTGAGATGTGACACAATAAAAACTGGGTCATTGAGTTGGGACAGCCCTAGGACATAAAAAGACTGAAATGAAGTAAAGCTCTGGATTACTTTGTTCTTGAATATTGAATTTTTTCAGAAGCATAGGGCATGAAATATTATAGTGATAAGCCAAGATTGGAAACATAGCCAAGAAAAAAAAAAGCTCTTTAAGGGATTGTTTAAAATGTGCTGAAAGAATAATTTGGTTTGGTGTTAAACTTCCCCAAAAGTAAATTGACACAAAGATTTTGCATACCAAATAAGCAAGGAAGACAAAAAACAAGGAGGAAAGCTAAATAGCCCTATAAATTTGGTAGCATTAAAAATGTTAGGTTTTGGCCACCAGGAGATTATCAGGCTTCATAAATAGAATATTTTGCATGTACAATTAAAGTTTATTTGTTTTATGTAAGTACATATATTCCATTTGTGGGAGACTATAAATCCTGCATTTTAAAGTTAAATAAAAAAAGAAAAAGTGGGAAATGAGGACCAGGGAATATGATAGATAATAAGAAATTGTGAGGTTTTCTATGATCTCCCTCCACCCACTACCAACAATATTTTATGCTAACAAAAAAAATTTAAGAACAAAATAAATTAAATTCAATGTTTAAAGCAACATGTTGCTGAATGAAAGCAATTATACTGTTTCAAAATGTTGTAATACTTTAAAAAAAAGTCAAGGATTGCAACAACTTTTAAAAAATAAAGCAAACTAGAGAACAAAATTCTTGTGGGATAGCATAGCTTTTATATTCTATGTAAACATACCCAAAATATTTTGCATTATTCTATGTAGTCCAAATGGTTCAATTCAGTGGCTATGCATTGTTGTCAGAAACATGTTAAGCATTATTTTTTCTTTTCATGGAGTAATGCAGTACAGTATAAGTATTAATTAATAAATTCATTCTTTCATTCAGATACCTATAATGCACAAAACACTGTGTTAGCCACTAGAGAGTATTCAAAGATACCTAAGACATAGCCCTTGTTTTAACATTTCAGTATAATAAGGTGATAAATACTATTGCATAGTATTATGCAATAGCTATAAAATAACTTTAAAGCAGAGCAGAATATAATGAAAAATATGAAGCATTATTTGAAGTCTGAAAAAGGAAAGATTATTTCCAACTGGGAGACCGGAAGGCTTTAAATCTGAGTCTTTGACAAAATCTTTCTCTGTTGCCTCATGGATAGCATGTCATTGATCCTGGCTTCTTGAAGGTTATTCCTATGAAGCATAAGCTCTGTCAAATTCTATCATGTCCCAGTAGCACACTATGACTGGCCCAGTCCAACGTAACTATAATGGGTGCAGATTGTGGTGAGGGTCCAGATCACATAGTATTACTGCTCTTTGTTTTCTATTCCCCTTGGCTTTAGAGATGTAATCTGATATACCACTAGTTATAATAATTAGCTTTTTTGTTAACCCTAGGGGCATCTGCCCTCTGGTCTACTAGGTTTCCTTCTTGGCTACTTATATTACATTTTTACATTTGATAAAAAATTTATATTAAATAAAGTTTATATTATGGAAATTTTGGATCAGAATCACTGACAGCCTCCAGTTAGGAAAATTAATAGTATTTAGGAAGAGGTTTAATTGCCACCTTAATTTATATTTATTTACATTTATCTCTAGTTAACTTCTGACTTCTTTGTGGTTAAGGCAAAATTCAATTTACTAAAAACATTTGGTTAAGAAGAATTCTTTACAAGTCTGCTAATGGGTACCTGCTAGAGAATTTTGAAGAATAACAGACTTCTGGGGAAACTTTTCTAAGTCCTTTAGGTAGTAGGAATATCCAGTGTTGTCAGCTCTAATTTCCTACTCTGAGGTACTTTGTTAACTGATGACATGATCAACATAAAAAACCATCCATGGATAATTAAAAAAATAAAAATACAAAGTTTCTTTATAGAAACATGCTTTATTTCAGTATTGGCACAAGTGTGGTGCACTATAAACCTTTTGTCATGTGCCTCATTAATTTTTAATTTTTTATCAATATACTTTGTTTTTATATTGTAAACATTGATAGATAACTTCCAATACATGAGAGGTCTCTTGTAATAATAGTGCTCTCTTCATGATCTATGTTTGTCAAAGTTCAGTCCTCTTTTTCTTTGTTCTTTTACCTTTTGCTTCCATATCCTTTTTCTCCTTCTGTCTGACCCTCTGACCAACCTAGCTTAGGATTTTATACAAGTTGCATAGGACTTAAGCAATTCATCACCCAACAGACTTCCCATACTTGTAATAGTTTTGACTGTTCAAAAAGATGTACAGGACTTGTTTATAGCTAGTTCTGATTGATAGATTAAGTCAAGTAGTACTCTCACCTGACAGAGGTAATTAATTTTCAGAGGGGTAGGATAATCAAAGGACACAACTCTCCCCATCCCATCTGTCTTTTGTATAAGATCTGAGAGGCTTACCACTAGTGGATTGGCCACTTAATGATGAATTATCTGGTCTTGGGCTACATATATGTCATCCTTATCACTGAAGAAGTATCCCATAGGATGTGGGAAAACTGGGACACTAATACATTGTTGGTGGAATTGTGAACGGGTCCAACCATTCTGGAGAGCAATTTGAAATTATGCCCAGAGTTATCAAACTGTGCATACCCTTTGACCCAGCAGTGTTTCCACTGGGCTTATATCCCAAAGAGATCTTAAAGGAGCGAAAGGGACCCACATGTGCAGAAATGTTTGTGGCAGCCCTTTTTGTAGTGGTTAGAAACTGGAAACTGAGGGGATACCCATCAATTGAGGGATAGCCGGATAGGTTATGAAATAGCCTGGAAAGACTTGTATGAACTGATGCTAAATAAAATGAGCAGAACCAGGAAATCATTGTACATGGCGACAAGATTATAGGATGATCAATTCTAATGGATGTGGCTATCTTCAACAATGAGATGATTCAGGCCAGTTCCAATGGTCTTGTGATGAAGAGAGTGATCTATGCCCATAGAGACAACTGTGGGAACTGAGTGGTGGTTCACACCATAACATTTCCACTCCTTTTGTTGTTGTTTGCTTTCATTTTATTTTCCTTCTCATTTTTTTTCTGTTTGATTTGATTTTCCTTGTGCATTAAGATAATTGTATAAATATGTATGCATGTATTGGATTTAACATATTTCTACCATGTTTAACATATATTGGACTACTTGCCATCTAGAGAGGGAGTGGAGGAAAGGGTTTGAAATTGGAACATAAGGTTTTGCAAGAGTTAATGTTGAAGAAATTTTAAAAAGAAAAAAAAAGTACCCCACACTGACAATTCAAAGGTTTTCAAAAGGCCAGGATAGAGGTGAGATCACTATTTAGAGATCACAATAATTTGTCCTTTGATGTTCAGATATAAGTATTTTATAAAACAAGCAGGTTTGTATAAACAGTAATACCATAAAAATGGTATTGTTTTTAATTTTTCAGATTTTTAATGGGTCTATTTTTAGCTGTTTGGAAGATGGTATCATTGATTCATTTTTAAAAGTTTCTTAGTCCCTGACCTTGAGTTATTTATATCCTGATTTGCAACTGCTTTCATGACATTGCTCAACCTTATAATCCAAAATAGAAAATATTCAGATTATACACATATTTTACTTTAATTCTATAATTATTTGATTTAGTAGCATCTAGAACTTCTATAATAATGGCCAGATGCATTAAAGTTTTATGGCATCAATATTTCAGGCTTTAAGAGAAATTCTGGGGGACTCAAAGTCATATTCATTGTTGAGGTTCCAAGAACTTTTACATTACTATGATCAATCACTTAATGATGGCTGGAGGGATTCATTTCTTGCCATTATTAATTATTCCAAATCAAGAATGCACAAGAAGGAGAGTAACAATAAATATTTTCATGTCTTATATTTTTGTTATAGTCTGATCTGGTCCTAAGAACAATGCTTAATAGTGCAACACATGAAATTAGTAGAGATAATAAGAGGATCACAGACCTAAGAACTAAGTTGTCTCTTTTAAATCAAAGAGCAAAAGTCAGAAAACAAAACACCGAAGGTCAAGATGAAGGAATCTGTGTTGTCTGATGCAACTACTTTAAAATATAACTAATAAAAAGTAAGCTATAATCTTAGAAATTATAATATAATAAGAAGGAAGACTTAATAATAAACCACAATGGCTCACCAAATTGCAGCCATCCCTTGAGACCTATCCTGAAGCAAATGATCAACTTTACCTTTCTTTATTGCAGAGATTATTGGAATGGGCTTAAATAATTACATAAGAGAACTTAATTCAGCCAAGTATTTAAGAATGAAATTGTAATTATTTAAAATTTATAACCTTATATGCCGCCTTAAAGTTCTCCTTTCTCTACCCTAAAAGATAAACTTTCACTTGAAAGTTTATTTCTAAGAGATATATTTTCAGAAATCAGATTCAACAAGTACATTGAAATATTAACAGGTAAAACATCTTAAAACACAAATAGTACAAATGACTATTTATAGGATACTCTATAATCTTTAATATAGAATATCCTACAATACAGAGCAACATCATCATTTCTAACTTATAGAATGAAATTAAAACTCAGAATGCCAAAATTGAAAAATAAAAATTACCTAATCTAATCCCAAAGTAACAGGATTATAATCTACTCTATTCTGGGGATAGTTAGTATTACTAATATCTGTCCATAAATACACCCATGGAATTTCCTGTGAATATGTATATCCTTTCTTCTTATGTTCTAAAGTGATGACCAACAGGAAAATATACATATTTACCTGCATCTGAGTTTTTACAGCATAAAAGATAAATTCTATTTTCAAGGATGTGACAGCACACTTGCTTTTCTTATGTTTTTGTTACCTGTGGTCTAATAGAACTAGAGCTTTGGGTTTATACAAGCCTGATTGAATCTCTGGGGCTCATTTTAGTTCTTGACCCCACCATAGTTCTCTGGGGAGCAAGAGATTTGGGATCATATCTAGCTCTCTACAATGAAAAGGAAAAAAAGGCTCAATATCCTTCCCCAGCACCTAGGAATGAAAACATCTAATAATGGAGATCTCCATTAACAGAGCAAACATAAAAGGCTCAGATATAAATCCTATAAACAGTCAAGAAAATTCTGCTTCTCGCTCTCTAGTGGATATCGGTCTTTCCAAGAAAGCCTGTTGGTCCTAAGGTTGAGGCTCCATCCTGAGGGAAAAGTCTTGTTAAAAGATCCAGCTTGCTGTATCTGCACATTCCACATAACCTTAGTACCTATAATGGATAAAGACCAGGATTGCCTCTCTATATTTTCACTCTGTTGCTTGCTGTTCCTCCACCTCAGCTCCCATTTGGACCAAAAAAAAAAATGGTGTTATTCAGGAACTCTTCTGTTGGATTCAGGAAGATTACTCTTTAATTTGGCCACTGTCACTGTGCATGTGCTGGTTTACATTTCTTTAGCTCCCAACATGGCTCAGGAACTCTTACACTCATTTCATCCCTTGCTATTTTGGGCCAAGTAGTTTCTTAGAGGAACCTGCTGCTAAAGTGCAAGTTTTATTTCCAAAGAACTGAGTCGAAGTCTCTGAATGTAGCTCCTCTCTTCTTTGCTATCTCAGATGGGATCTCTGGTGCTCTGTGTCTGCTCTTATTTTAAAAGCTATGTCAAAGTATATGGTTCAGATTCATAAACAGACATGTATGAATTAATCATCTTTGATGTGATGTAAAAACTGCATAGTTTCACTTGGATTAATCATAGATATCAGCTTCAACATATCTGAAATGGAATTTATTACTTTCCTTCTACTAAATCCATTGCTCTTCCAAACTTTCCTATTTACATCGAGGGTAATATCATCCATTTTCTTAGTCATGCAAATCCATATTTTTGGAGTGGTCCTTGACTTTTGATTATTTTTTCTCACTTCTCAAACCCAGTCAAATGTTATCAATTCTGCCTCCATCTCAAATCTATCCCATTGTCTACACTTATACAACCACCATCCTTGTTCAATTTCCCATCTTTTGCCTAGAGTATTGCAATATCATCTTAATTATTTTTTCCACTTTCCAGTCTTCCCCTTCTCTAACCTGTCTTTTATGTGGGTTCCAAAAATAATCTTTAATTTTTTTCAGTTTTAATCATATTTTATTTTTCCAAATATACGCAAAAATAGTTTTTCACATTCACCTTTGCAAAACCTTGTGTTCTCCCTCCCTAAGAAAGCAAGCAATCCCATATAGGTTAAACATATGTAATTCTTCTATACATGTTCATCACGCTGTGCAAAAAAAAAAAATCAAAAGGGAAAAAAACACAAGAAAGAAAAAAGAAAACAAACAACAAAAGGTGAAAATGCTAAGCTTTGATTCACATTCAGTTTACATAGCTCTCTCTCTAGATGTGGATGGCAATTTTAATCACATCTATTGTAATTGCCTTGAATCACTTCATTGTTGAAAAGAGCCAAGTCTATCCCAGTTGATCATCACATAATCTTGTTATTACTGTGTACAATGTTCTCTTGGTTCTGCTCATTTCACTTAGCATCAGTTCATGTAAGTCTCCCCTGGTCTTTGTTGAAATCATCCCGCTGATCGTTTCTTATAGAACAATAATATTCTGCAACATTCATATACCTTAACTTATTCAGCCATTCCCCAACTGATGGGCATCCACTCACTTTCCAGTTTCTTACCACTATAAAAAAGGGGTGATATAAACATTTTTGCACATGTGGGTCCTTTTCCTTCTTTTATTATCTTTTTGGAATACAAACCCAATAGAGACACTGACAGATCAAAGGGTATGCACAGTTTGATATCCCTTTGGATATAGTTCCAAATTGCTCTCCAGAATGGTTGGATCACTCCACAATTCCATCAGACATGTATTAGTGTCCCAGTCTTTCCACATCCTCTCCAACATTCATCATTATCCAAAAGTAATCTTTCTAAAGAACATGTCTGATTATACCAATTCCAGGTTTAATTAATAACAGAATCACAAGATGTTAGAATAAATCTCAACACATGCTCCAAAGAAATCTCACAAGTGGTCATCTGGTGTTAACATGAGGGTCTCCAATAACAGGAAAACCACCATAACTGAAGCAAGCCATTATTCTTTTAGATAGCTCAAAAGATTTTCCTAACATCAGATCTAAATTTTCCTCTTTGCCCTTTCTACATACTTACCTGGTTCTGTAGTGTTGAACCAAACAGAAAAAGTTTAGTCCAACTTCTTCAAATACATTAATATGGCTATTATTTCCTTCCTGTGTCTTCTCTTGTGCAGGTTAAATATTCATAATTATCTCACTTGATTGTCAGATGACATGAACCCAGGTCTTATCATCAGAATTCCCACAAAATTTCTCCAATTTATAAATGTCCTCCTTAGATTGTGGCAACTAAAACTGAATATAGAATTCTGTGTGTGGGCAACCAGATGGCTCAGTGAACACTCTTTTCAGGCTTCAGGCTCAGGGCCTGAAGTCAGAAGCATCTAAGTTCAAATCTGTCCTCAAACACTTAATAGCCATGTGACTCTGGGTAAGTCATTCAACCCTGTTTGTCTTAATCCACTTAATTCCCTTGAAGAAGGAAATGGCAAACCACTCCAGTATCTTTGCCAAGAAAAACTCATGGGCAATTGGTGCATGGAGTCACAAAAAGCTGACTAACCAACAAAAATAACAAAATTCTGTATGTGGTCTAAAGTGTGTTGCAGAGGGACTATCTCCTCTTCCTGAAAGCTATGCCTCTCCTAATATTGCTCAGAATTATGTTAGATTATTTTGACCGTCACAACATATTGTTGATTCATATTGAATTTGTAGTGTGGATTTTTTTTATAGACAAACTGCTGTTTTACTATGCTTTTCCCATCCTGTACTTACAAAATTGATTTTTTTTAACATCATAATAAGAATTTCCATTTATCTCTATTGAATTTTATTAGAATCTTATAGAATTCAGTTTGATTAAACCCAGTGCCCTACTCATTGAGATTCTTTTGGATATTGATTCAGCCACTCAGTGTATCATTTATCCCTCCCAACTTTGTCTTCTGAAAATTTGTTAATACTATTTATGCCTTTATTCAAAACGTTGATCAAAATCTTAAATAACACAGTTATATTAATTGACATCCCTGAAGATGCCATGGTAGTTCTCTATAATTACTGCTTTGCTATGTTTTGCTAGAATTTTCCCAGAAATTAAAGTGAAGTTTGCTAGTTGAAGGTGGCTGACTCTGGATAATTAGGATAACATTTGCCTTTTTTCCAACCTTACAGCATCTATCTTGTTTCTTATGATCTTTCAAAAATTATTGATGATGTCTTAGCAATCACATCTTCCAGTTCTTTCAGAACCCAAGAATGAAGTTTATCTGGACCAAGTAATTTGAATTCATGAAAATCAACCAGATCTTCTCTTACTACCTCCTTACCTTGAGCAGCAGTTTCTGTTAGCCATTTTTGTTATCATTTCCAGTCCAATAGGTATTCTCTTTGAAAGACAAATCAAAACAAAATATGATTTGATTGGTTATATTGTCAGTTATCCTCAGTCCTTCATTCCTAATGTGATCTTCCTTCTTCCCCCATATAATTTAATTTCAGCCCCTTTTTGATAGCTTCAGTGTTCTCTACCAGCTTCAGTTCATTCTGTACTTTTAGCATTCCTGATGCTATTTTGAAAAACTATGCTTTTATGTTTATCTTGTTACCTACATATGCTCCAGTCTTCTAATCATACCTGAGTTGGTTGCTAAGTTCCCTATGTGCCTCTGTCTGTAGACAATTTCTGTTCTTCCTCCTCATTGGAATTGTTTGGCTTTAGATCTTCAGAATTTCATTGACAGTAGGCTGATTCTCTCATCTAGAATAGCTTTCCTCTGCAGTGTTTGCACAGTGTCTTAAACTTTTTCCACTCCCAACCCCTTTTCACTTAAGAAATTTTTACTCAACCCCAGATATATTGATATACAACATAAATATACAAATCCAGCTGATAATAAATCATAATTTCACAATTCTCATATTCAATTATGAAACTCTGTATGGGGTTGCAATCCACAGTTTAAAAAGCTTTGTTTTATTGCATGGAATTCTACCTTTCTACTTCTGAACCCTTTGAAATCCTCTTTTCCAAAATTATGACCAACTTTCCTTTATCTAAATCTCTAGAAGGGAAGGACATGATCAATTTCCCTAAAGGTTCCCATCATTTCTACCTTGGCAACCTGTTCCTCCCTGTCACTGAGAATCAGTTCCTGTATAAAATTTCTCCTTGTTGGTGCCTTTACCTTTTCAAAGATGAAATGTCATTGAGGCAAGTCAAAAAGTTACTAGCTGTTGGACAGCTTTTAGCTGAGAAAATTCAAGAGGATACCTGGATAATTGAAGTCTGTCTTCACCATAGAGGTGGTGTATAGGCTGTGAAGTCCAAAAGGCATGAATTTAAGGCTTACCTTTGGCACACACTGTCTGTGCTATCCTGGACAACCCAAGCAACACAGTCCAATGTGAGACGACCCTGTAGTCAGTCAGTGCTCACTACTTAACTCCAATGTTTTAAGCACTTTAGGAGAATCCGAAGAAGCACAAAACTTAGTACCATCTCTCAAAAAAAGCTGACATGACAACTGAGTTGGAGAGACAGAACATATGCATGTTTAATTACTGAAAAATACCTTTTTATATACTTTATTTACAAATAAGCAATTCAGCATATTTAAATTAATGGACACATACACATACACAAGAAGAAGGCAAAACAAAGAAGTTATTATTCAAAAAGCCACGTGGAGTTTCTTATCTCGAAAGATTTGAGGGGTTGCTATTTTTTTTTTTGAAGAATAGGATGAACTTTGGATCACTTTGAGGTCTGTCCCAATTGAGTTAGCCAGCTTCTTTTCATCCCATCCAACTCCTCCCTTACTAAATGGTCTAGCATTGTGAATGATTTAAGAACTCATCTTACCTTGGCACATGACAATTCCTTAAAAGTCCCTTCTAGTTCTATAAGTTAATGATTCTGGCATGCAGAAGACATGTGTTCAAATTTGTAAGCCTCAAAACACTGCAAGTTGTCATACCTCTTGTTTGAATACATTCAAAATTTTTACCTAAAGGGAACAGATACAAAATACTCATACATCTTACTCATGAAAACAAAAAGGGATTGTGCTCCAGTGATTTGAGATTGCAGAGAGATAAGGAACTTAGGACTTAATCACTCAAGTTCATACTAAATACAATAGCAGCATTCAGAGGCAGGGATTTTGTTTTGTTTTGTTTTTCTTAAACACACACACACATACACACATATACGAATTAGGGGGGTTATTGTGTTGAATATTCTTATCACATAAGATCTTAATAACATATGCAGCTTGCCAAATTTATTTTGAAGGCTTAAATCTCCTAGGTTATAAAAACAGCTCCAAATCTGTGTGGACTGCTGCCTTTACTCTATGGAACAACATGAGCCAAATATTTGCTTCTTTTGCAAACAAATAGAATAGACCTATGATATGGAGGAAGAAGAGAGAAAATGACAAAAAATTTAAAAATTAAAAAAAAAACCAGTCAAGTCTCCTCCTTAAATGCTCATACTGGTCACAAGGTTGTTGTTTTTTTTTGTTTTGTTTTTGTTTTGTTGTTGTTTTTTGTTTTGTTTTTTTTTTTTGCCAGAAAGCTTTTGAGTGTCAAGATAGGGTACTGACCAAAGACAAAAACAATCGACTAAGGCAAAGCCAGCTGCAGTTAATGACATGAACAATATTCAAGGCAGATCTGAATGTGCATAACAGCATGGAGATTTTGATGATTTCAGTTGAAAAAACTCCACCTCAACCCATTTGGAGCCAAAAGCAGAATCAGGCCAATGGAAAATATGTTAGAAATATGTTGGAACTATAATGCACTAATTCAAAGGGGAAAATTCCTTCACTTTCCATTTTAACTATTTGAGGAACCAGTGCTTTAGAATTAGTACATAGTCATTATTCTATAATTTTCACAGAGGATTATAGACCCTAGATGAACCTAGGTACCTACCAAAGACTCTATTAAAAATCCCTAATTTCAAAAAATGAAATGAAATATTTGGAACCCACAAAAAATTCCAATAAGATTAATTAAAAAAAATAACCAGGGATCAAAAAACATTTTTAAATAAAAAACTGGAACCCACTATAGTCACATTAACCATTTCCCAAGTCCCAGTAGACAATGTCTTAGTAATCACATCTAGTAGTTCTTTTAGAACCCAAGAATGAAGTTGATCTGGACTAATAATTTAAATTCATGAAAGTCAACTAGGTATTCTCTTACTATCTATTTATCTTGAATGGCAGTTTCTTGTTAGCCATTAAAAATTATGAAATAAAACAAGCATTTCCATAATATAGTATAATAATAAAGATGATTGTGCATGAAACTACAAATCTATTATATACAACTTGCAATTCCTTAAAAATATATAATAAACTTATCATGTAAATTTCTCTTTCCCTTTGTTTTCTTGCTAATCATTTTTGTTGTCATTTCCAGTCCAAAGGACATTCTCTTTAAAAGAAAAATCAAAATAAGATAAATTTTGAACAACCCTACTGTCCAGTTTATTATCAGTCCAATTAGTTCAAGGCAGTAACACATTTTTTTTTTGCTAAGGCCATTGGAGTTAAGTGACTTGCACAAGTTCATACAATTAGGAAGTGTTAAGTATCTGGGACAAGTTTTGAACTCAGGTCCTCCTGACCCCAGGGCTAATATTCTATCCACTGGGTCATTTAGCTGTCTCTAGTAGCTCATTCTTAATGTAAGAAGTTGTTTAACAACATTGCTTTAGGAAAAAGCTGACTTGTAGATACAACTTCTGTACCTCAAGTTATTGGATCAGGGTGCCCATTTGAGGCAGGTACCATTGTTTTCAATACTCCAATGTCAAGAGTTAGTTGTTTGAAATTAGAACAATGTAGGATGGTTTACCTCTCAGACCTGTGGAAGGGGAAGGAATTTGTGACCAAAGAAGAACTAGAGGTCATCATTAATCACAAAATAGATAAGTTTGACTATATCAAGTTAAAAAGTTTTTGTACAAACAAAATGAATGCAGACAAGATTAGAAGGGTAGCAGTAAACTGGGAAAATATTTTTACATCCAAAGGTTCTGATAAAGGCCTCATTTCTAAAATATATACAGAATTGACTCAAATATATAAGAATTCAAGCCATTCTCCAATTGATAAATGGTCAAAAGATATGAACAGACAATTTTCAGATGAAGAAATTGAAACTATTTCTGGTCACATGAAAAGGTGCTCCAAGTCACTATTGATCAGAGAAATGCAAATTAAGACAACTCTGAGATACCACTACACACCTGTCAGATTGGCTAAAATGACAGGAAATGATAATGATAACTGTTGGAGGGGATGTGGGAAAACTGGGACACTGATACATTGTTGGTGGAACTGTGAACGGATCCAACCATTCTGGAGAGCAA
>JAJPUD010001968.1:120144-164869 GCA_023553655.1 Myrmecobius fasciatus
AAAGAAAGAAAGAAAGAAAGAAAGAAAGAAAGAAAGAAAAAGATCTAGTTCTGACAAACAGAAGCTTAGGTGAAACTTTTTAATTTGTCAGCTTGGTACTATGGTGACTTTCCATTTGTCTTCTTCCTTGTGCTTACCAGATTTGGGTTAGAGTTCCCAGTTTCTAACATCAAAATACAGAGGGATTTTAGCACAGAGATAGATTTTTAGAATTGGGTTCTTTATGCTTTACTAACAATGCTAGCACAAATTCCAGTCATAGCAAAATGACCAGTCCTTTTTTAGGATTAACCTAGATTTCGAAGATTTTTCTAATCATTTCTCAGAAAAGTGTGCTCTGTGTCAAAAGCCAATTTATCTATATGTAGATTGCTTGTTAGAAATACAAGTTTATCCTTCCTCTATGGAAATTCAACCAGGTTAGTACCTATGCCATCTTTTTTTTTCTATTTAGCATCTTTTTTCCTGTAACATGCATGTCAATAAATAAATGCAAAACCAATTTGCTCTTATTTAATATATTTCTTTTAAGGATTCCAAGTGTGATTTTCTGTCACTTATTTATAAAATAATCCATAATGGCAAAAAAGAGAGGAAAGTACTATAAGCTAGGTAACAAGAACAGGGCACAGTTATGGTAGGACAGAGACCCAAATGGAAGTTTCCTAACAGCTGCATGTACATAGTATTCACAAAAAAGTGTTTACTTGTGGTCCTCCATAAGCATGGTTGGGGAATGCCAGTGTCATTTAGATGTTGTTTTTTATATCTCAGCCCATTAACACTCTGCTGCAAAAATGAAAGAAATAAGCTCACAGTATGATTGCAGGTCAGTCAGTTAACATCAATTTTATAGCTTCCTTATAGCCAAAAAAGAATAAAAATGTGAATTATTTCCTTAAAGGTTGTTCTGAGGATCATATGCTATGCTGTAATATGTCTTAAAATGCTTTGAAAAGGCACAAAAATTGTATATCAAGGCAAAACATTAGTGACTTTTAAAATTATTGCCTTTTTTAAAATCCCTAGAATTCTTTTTTAAAGAAAAAGTAAAAAAAATTGAGAAAAAGATCAATAACAACAGCAACAAAAAAAGATAGACTGAGTTATTCCTCATATATCTAATAAAACTATTCAGAGGGTGTTGGATAGCAAAACCCAAACCAAACCAGGCCTGACTTGGAAGTATTTTGCCATTTTGAAACAATATATATTGAGAAACTATAATCAAGATTAACAGAAGAGCTGGACAGGCACTTTGAGGTATCAAAGGAAGCAAAGTAGTGACTCCCCTGGGAAAAAGAAGATGGGCATAGCTGGGGATACAAAAAAAATGACTTGCTTAAGATTCTTTACCCCTTTAAGGTCAGCTCCAGCTGGATTCTTCTAGTGTCATCTAACCAGTCACAGAAAATAGAAAGTAAATCAACTATTCTTTTTTTTTTCTACCTGCTTAAAGATCCCTCATACTTCATATGTATCTAATCAGAGAGCCTCCAGGGATGGAGACAGAGCAAATGCCAAGTTTCAAAATGACTTTTCTCCTGCAGTATATTAACATTTAATTCCAACCTGAACCCAAAGGCTGCCCAGAGGTTTCTCAGAAATGGATCAGGGCCACGTTGATTCTTTATCCATTATTTTTTGTCCTGCCATCCCAATCATTTTATTCCCCTAGTATCCATTTAACTGGGATGAAAATGTTGGCACAAATTACCTTTCACTTTTGCAGATTTATACACTTGTATGCATTACAGCCTAGCCCAAATAACTGTTCTCCCCAGGACTCCTGGGCCAATTCAGCTTTGCCAGGACAATTCACTTTGATCCAGCTCTCAGAGCACATTTCTTTTTTCAAATTAGCAAATTTTAAGCAATTACTGAAACACTGGCCATGTTTCAGAACACTGAACAAAGCATTTATATGCGGGCTAATTTGACTAAGCATTAAGTCTACTCACCAGAATGGAAACACAAAAATAAGTTACTTTAAAAATTAAGCATTAACTTTACTGGGTTTGGGTTTTTTTTTTTTTTGATTGTACTAGACTTCAGATTATTTGAGGAGAGAAACAATACAACATGAGTAGAAGTGTAATATGAGACAATGATCAAGGACAGCCCTAAGATATTTAGCCCTGGTTGTCACCTATTAATTAAAAAAAGAAGATTTTGCATGCATTATGAAAAGTTACAGACTTGGATATCTTCTGTGAGCTGCAATAAAATAGCATAAAAATGAACGGCTACTTATATTTATATCAGATTGTTGGAGTGTTTATTTAAAGAGACCATATTCTCCCATAGAGAAATTTTAATATCCTATTCATCATAAAGAGTGAATCTAAATTTCCATGTAAAAGCATATGCTTAATACTGCTCTAAGTATAACCTGGCACTATTCACAAGTAAGAAAGAATAGCCAATCATTTTTTCTTGGCATTTCCTAAGCACAAAGCCGCAATTTAGCAAGTTTCAACATTCTGTTAATCTTGTATATCAAATACTATTTATTAAGGGCTTATATACACAGGACACTGTGCTAGGGGCCATATTAGACAAGTTAAAGGGACATAGTAAATACTTTTTTCTGTCTTAGAAGATAATAGAAGCACAGTCCATATAAAAAAAACCTGTAATTATACAATGGACAGGAAAACAATGCAGTAGCCAAGGCAGAACCCAATAAATCAATAAACTTATACAGTGGGAGGAAGAAAACTGTGAAGGAAAAACATATACAATCTTTTACACTATAACCAAACCACTTTAGTTGCACAAATATATTTTTTATCTAAGTTTTGTATACTTTCCCTGAGAAACCGTGATCATCAGTTTGGTACGTTGTTTCTAGCAGCTAGAGAGAGAATATATGTAATGTAAAATGTAAATGTAACATGTAAAAACATTTTACATGTTATGTTACATACATAATCTTTTGTATAACCTATACTATAGGTTATACTATAACCAAACAATTTTAATTCCACAATTTTTTTAATCTATGTTTTGTATACTTACCCTGATTTTTTTCTTGCTTGTTGAACTCTAATGACTCTGGAGAAAAGAGTGAAGCTGATAACTTTACTCAGTTCAGCCTCAACTAAATTCAAATTCTTATGCTAGTCAGTTTATCACCCTTGTGATGTTATTGGTCCTCTTCAAGTTCGAAGGATGAATAACAGCAACAAGTACATTAGATAAAAGAGAATCAGATGTTGTATTACAATAGAGGGAAATAAATATAAACTTCACCATTAGAGAATGCTAAAAAAAAAAAATCTACCACTATCAACACTACCCAAATACAAAACTGGAAAAGTGGGTTTCAGGCAAGAAAACCATGGAGACCTCAGGATTATGGTGAACCACAATGATGCTATAGGATTAAAAAAAATAAGAACAGAATATGGATAAATTGTAAATCATAGAGAATTGCAGAACTGGGAAAGACCTACAAGTTCATCTAGTCTACTGCCATTTCCATTATTTTACAGACAAATAAATGGAGACCCATTGAGATAAAACAATTTACTCAAGGTTACATTGCTATTATGGAACCAAAACAAGTTCTGAACCTAGATTCTACATGATGCTGCTTCCAATCTTCCTTATATATTTATACTAAAATATGTTATATTGTTGTACAGTTTTTGTGCTTTGTTGTTCAAATGATCTATAATTAGAGAAGAGCTACTGAAATTATAAAAAATCAGAAAATGATTATGTTGAGAAAAGTCAACATCAGCAATCTTTAGAGTAGAAAAAAATTGGAAGTTATTTCACAGTCTTTAAGCACTATCTTGCATATAGGTGCTTAATAACATATTCATGTTATCTTGAAGCTGGTGATCAGATGTTTTCTAGGTATTTCAATAGTGATAACAGGAAGAGTACAATTCAGTTTTATAAAGCACTTTCTATTGCAAAAGATGCCATCAGCTTTATATTTGTAATGGACCAACTGTGAAACCTTGTGAAATTCAGACATCTAGAATCATTTAAAAATAGGATAGCTACCTATCTGCTGGGATGGTTTAGCTGTCATGGATTGAGTATAAAAAAACTTATCTAGTCATATTTCGTATGGGTATATAGCTAAAGCTTTCTCTTAAATATCAATGTGGCCTGGCTTGCTAATATGATAATGTTGTTCATTTCTTTCATTTATGTCTGACTCTTCATGACTTCCTTTGGGATTTTCTTGGCAAAAATACAGGAGTGGTTTGTCATTTCCTTTTCTGATTAATGTGACATAACGAAGACTATATCTCCTCTAACCAAAAAAAAAAAAAGGAAAAATAAATGGTTTCAGATTGGTAGTTTTATGCTAAACCAAAGATTTTAGGAGTGGGAGTTATATAACATCTTTAGAAAACAATTTAAGATATACAAAGTGCTTTTCTGTACAACAGCAGTGAGGCTGTTCATATTTATATAATCAACTTAATTCATTTCATTTTCTAGATAAGGAACTTGGGATTAGAGAGGTGGAGATAGATACAGGAAGAGAGTGGGGATCTGAAGTTTGCTTTCTTTACCATTGTCAATGGGTGTGATTTTGGATTTAGCCCTTTATTCCATCACATATGCTTGATGAATTTTCCTATACAGAATAAATCTTCATTCCAAATACACAGTAATACATTATTTTGAGACTTGGCCTATTCATTCTCATCAAAGATGGAAATAGATTGGGTGGGCTGGTGATAGGTATGTAGAGGGGTGGGCAGCATTGCCACATATTACACAATTCCCTTTATATCTGGAATAGAAAAGGATGTGTTAGACTTTTACTAATTCAACTATTTGATCTTTTCCAAGAAATGGAGCAGAAAGGCATCATCTAAGTATCACAAGTGTTAACTGAATTAAATTGCTGTTTTGTTCTGTAGGTAAAATTCTGTCAAGTACTAATTTATTATCTTTTCCTTTTTTTTCTAAAGAGAAAGATTTCTGTGATAAGACTACTTATGGATAAGAACTGGACTTAAGATTTCATAAGATGAGCAGCCTCCCTTTACCAGGGCAAGTCCATCCTTTCTCTTCAATTTAGTGTTAGAGAGTTGCCCAGTGCACCAAGAAGAAGAGGGAAAAACATTTTAAGTCCCTACTATGTTCCAGGCATTGTGCTAAGCATTTTACATTTTTTTCTATTTAAAAATTTTTAATATTCATTTTTACAAATAGTGAATTCTAAATTCTCTCCCTTCCTGTGGCCCCTCCCCCATTTATTGAGAAGGCAAGCAATATGTTCATTATACATGTAAAGACATGCAAAACATATTTCTATATAACTACCTTGAAAAAAAAGCAAGAAAAAGTGAAAAAAAATATGGTAAGCCCTTTACAAATATTATTTCATTTAATCCTGACATCAACACTGGGAGATAAGTATTATTATTGTATTCATTTTAAGATAGTGAAACTGAAGCAGACAGCAATTAAAGTGACTTCTCCAGGATCACACAGCTTTTAAATATCTGAGATTTGAATTCAAGTCTACCTGGCACCAGGGCTAGGTCATACATTAGATAGAGCAGCAGGGCCTGGAGTCAGGACATTTTTCTGAGTTCAAATCTGGCCTCAGGCACTTACTAGTTGTGTGATTCTGGGCAAGTCACTTAATCCTGTTTGCCTCAACTTCTTCATCTGTAAAATGAGTTTGGAGAAGGAAATGGCCAACCATTCCAGTGTATTTGCCAAGACACTGAAGAGTTGGACACAACTGAAAAGCGACTGAACTTCTTGATGCTTTATCTGATGCTTTATCCCCAAGCCACCTAACTGCCTCAATCAAGTTCTCTACCTAAAGAAGAATAAAGTCTTGCCCAGGATAGTAGGGGTCATGTAGGCAGTAGGTGTCACAGAAAGGACTTGAATTCAGGTCTTTCTGGCTTTCTCTCAGCTTTCTATCTATCAAACTAGGCTGCTTCTCTAATTTATTTTATACATTTTTATACACACACATATATGTAAATAGATATAGGTGAAGGAGGTAATCATGGTTAAGTGATTTGACCAGGGTCACATAGTCAGTATGAGTGTCTGAGGTCAGATTTGAACTCAGGTCTTCCCTGCTCCAGAACCGGTGCTCTCTCCATTAAGCCATGTAGCTGTCCAATTTATTACCTTTTAAGACACAAACCTTATTTATCCCTAATCTTTCTTTGTCCTTGCTCTTGGAAGTAAGAAGAAACTTTATAATGAATTGAAATGAAGTATTGGAGGGAAACTCATTCTAATTTGTGCCTTCCCTATGTGACCTTAGATTAAGTTATTCTACCACGTTGGGACTTAGTTTCTTCTTCTGTAATATGAGGGGGTTTAATGCTAATTAGTGAGTTTTTTTTTCAATTCAAAATCCTTTGCTCATAAAAGAAGTTTTGAAAATAAACTATATCTCTGTTTTCCTGCAAGAGGCACAAAGATTGAGAAATATGTTGTCCCAAGAGTCCTTCCTACTTGCCCAGCATTTTGATACTTGCTCAAGGTGATGGGCTCTTTGTGGGCACAGAAAAGAAGCCTTTGGTCTCTAGGGGGGTGGCCTTTGAAAAACCAGAGGGTTTCATAAGGCTAAAGCTTGGCAAGTCCTCAGAGACTTGTCTAGCTGACAGGGAAGAATCCAGAGCTTACATAACTGACATTTACATAATGCTTTAAAGTTTGTCAAGCACTTTATCTGTTAGCTCTTTAACCACCTGATGTCTCTTCTAGTGACTCACTTGATGTCGGTTAGCAAAAGAGGAACTAGCACTTGCCTTGTACCATGGATATCCAGCAGGATAGAAGTGCCAGGGAGAAGTTCTAAGACTCCACTTTTCCCTTAGGATATTGTTGGTTGGTTGATTGTTGTCCTTCATTCTTGAAGAGGACCAAAATGAAATCGTTATGTTAAAGTCGAGTTATGGTGTGCCCGACTGTGACTGATCACACCAATACAAGCTCAGGATGCTCTGCCACAGATCAGACATAAATTGTCCCTACTAACATTTGGGGTGGTTTCTCTAATTCTTTTCATCTCATGTTTCTTTTGGGCTAATTCAAGTTTGCTTTGCTCAGAGAACACAGCATCTTCTCTGATGAGGGTACACCATGCTGGGAGGTCATGTGCCAGTGTCTCTCATGTCATATAATTGATTCTAAAGTTCTTTAGAGATACCTTGAGAGTGTTCTTGTATCAGGGCAACTAGGTGGGTCAGTGGATAGAGCACTACCCCTGAAATCAGGAGGATCTGAGTTCAAATCTGGTCTTAGACACTTCACACTTCTTAGCTGTGTAATCTTGGACAAATCACTTAACCCCAAGTGCCTCGGCACAGAGAGAGAGAGAGAGAGAGAGAGAGAGAGAGAGAGAGAGAGAGAGAGAGAGAGAGAGAGAGAGTCTCTTATATTGCTTTTTCTGATTACCTTATGAATATTTGCCCTGTGTGAGTTTTCCATAAAATAATTTTTTGGCAAGCGTGGATTTGACATTCCAATAATGTCGCCAGCCAGTACAGCTGTGCTCTATTCAGAGAGCACAACTGCAGAGGGCATTGTATACATTTACTGTATTGTATATTTATCATATCAGGAGTCAGCACTAAATCCCCACCCACCGTACCTCCTCCTTGTCTATATATATTTTAGCGAATCTAATCTTGTGGGCACCATGTAATGAAGTGGCCTTCCCACAGAAATAGATACACTTGTTCTGATACTTCATTCAGTATTTACTCCTAACATAGTAACAATAAAATCAGAGAATGATACATTATAAAACACCTACTGAAAAGCTACACCCCCACAGCCTTCTCCAAGTTGCTTAGCCCAGGTTGCTTAGCACAATTTGAATATGTTCTTCTTGGATGCTTTCCCTATGGAAAGTCAGGGAACCCAGACATTACAATAGAATTTCCACTGAACATCTAACTTGCACTTCCAGTTAATTCAGTCTTTAGATGAAGACTAAAAAACTTGGATCTTATGATTTGTGGCATGAGGAATCTTGGGATGGACTTCAGATCTTGGTGAGAGATGAGAGGCTTGCTATTTTTCTTGGTATCATCTTGTTGTTGGCAGAAACATATGGACTTATTTTTAGAAGAATTGCTCATGTTTAATGCATGTGGGGAGATGGGGAGGTAGGGAGAAAAATTTGGAATACAAGGTTTTTGCAAGGCTGAATGTTGAAAACTATCTTTGTATGTATTTTGAAAAATAGCTATTTTAAAAAAAGAAATAGAGAAAGAGAAAGAAAAAGAAAGGAAGAAAGAAAGAAAGAAAAGAAAGGAAGGAAGGAAGAAAAAAGGAAGGAAGAAGAAAAAAAGAAAAAGAAAGAAAGAAAGAAAAGAAAGAAAGAGAAAGATATGGATTGTTAGAGAACATTTGAACTGCCTTGCTGCCCTGACAATTAAGTTGCTCCTTTGGCATAACTGTGCCCCATCATTTACTTTTTTGACTTTCTAATTAGCATCCAAATTTTATTACACCCTCCCCAAACCCTAACACTATAGATATATGGGGAAGGAAGTGGTAGCAAGCAGTTGTTTAAAGCCTCACAACAACCTTGTGAAGTAAATATACGAATATTTTTAGTCTCTGTTTTACAGATGAGGAAACTGAGGCTCAGAGAGAGTATGTGACTTTCTCATGGACATACAGTTTTAGAAGCTGTATTGAAACCCAGGCCTTTCTGAGCCCAAGTTCATCCTACACTTGCCACTATCCTTTTTAAAGAGTCTCTTAAGAGCAGGAAGAAGAGAAAGGATTTGCTACTTCTGGGAGGTAGTTTTTCTCTTGCCAGGTAGGCTGAGGGCAGAGAAGCAGAAAATATTTTGCTGATGAAAACAAGTGCTTCATATATCCTCTCTTATTTCCAACATAAACCCTGATCTGCAAAAACAAAAGCTCCTCCCCACTTGTTAGTATTTGAGGGCAGGTGGATGGGGTTATGAGCAGCTCCCCAGAGCCCCTGACCTCAGCATTGACTCCAGTTTCTCTTCCACTCTCCCTAAATCAGCATGCTCTTACACTCTTGCATGACTGGCTGGTTGCCTGGATGCCTGTTGACTTTCTGAGATGTCTCCCACCTGGACTAGAACCTCAAGACCCCAGCAGAAGTCAGTGAGATATGAGATAGATTCAGACAGGAACAGGGATGGCTGAAATGGCTTCTTGCTATGACTACACAAACTCATTAAATTTTCAAATCCTTTCTCACCCTTGCTCCAGGGCCAAAAGTTGAAGTTCCTTTGCCCTCTCCAAAGCTTCTTAATTCTACATTGAAGATTCTGAAAGCCTAGAGCCAATAGAGCTGGGGTCCCAGTAAAGAGTTGATCTCCAATGAATTATACTTTTCTACTTGGGGGAAAGGGGAAGCGAAAGTGAGAGAAAGGGAGAGAGAAGAGGGAGAAAAAGGAAGAAGTGAGGGAAAGGATTCAAGAATGAGAAGCACATGTCAAAGACAAACTTCCCTACTTCACAATTTGACCTGTGAATAGGCAACAAGCAATAAATCAATAAATAAGCATTTATTAAAAGTGCTTCCCCTTGTGCCAGGTACATCAGTAGTAATGAGTGACAAAGCTTCTGAAAAAATCGAAAAGTACTTTAATTTGAGCCTCATAACAACCTTATGAGTTTTGTGCTGTAGTTATTATTCTTTATATTTTATAGATGAGACAAAATGAAGCTTAAAGAGGTTGAGAGGACTTGCCTCTGGCACACACCTAATAAGTAGTCTGAGGAAAGATTTGAATCTAATTCTTCCTGCTTGCAAAGACCAGCACTTGATCCACTAGCCAGCCATATTAAACCCAAATAGAAATGAGGACCACTAAAAAAACAGATCTTTGAGCGGTACATATCAACTTAGAAAAATCACTTATTAACATTAACTATGTTTTATTATTTTTTGTTTATTTTGTTAAATATTTTGCAATTACATTTTAATCTGGTTCTGGCTACATTGGGGGGTGTTGCCTACAGCTTTTAGGCAGTGTTTAACATCTCTATACTAGCCACATACCTCTTCTTCTGATTGGATGGATCTTCCATTTGCCCTGACCAATCATGTTTCATTCTTCTCTAGGATTTCCTTTATCATGGCCCTAGACTGGGTATCTTTGTTTCTTCTCCCTCCCCAACCCCTACACACACACACACACACACACACACACCTTTCAGCTTCCTTTTTTTGTGTTGTCTTCCATTTCTGCTTATATTTATGTCCTCAGAGTTTAGCAATGTGTCTGAAACAGTAAATGCTTAATAACTGTTAACTGATGACATGATCTACATAAAAAACCATCCATGGATAATTAAAAAAAATAAAAATACAAAGTTTCTTTATAGAAATGTGCTTTATTTCAGTGTTGGCACAAGTATGGTGCACTATAAATCTTTTGTCATGTGCCTCATTGATTTTTAATTTTTTATTAATATACTTTGTTTTTGTATTGTAAACATTGTTAGATAACTTCCAATACATGAGAGGTCTCTTGTAATAAAGCAAAACTAATAATAATGACCTCATATGAAAATGCATATTACATTTCACATCTGTAGCACCCCCACACAGCTCTAATTTTAAAAATTTAATAGAAATCTCTTTTCTTTCTTTGTCTAAGGGTAATAAGTTTTAAATTCAAGTTAGACTTCTGATCATTATCACTAAATGAGAAAGAAGTGTCCATAGCTAAATATCCAAGACTTGATGCTTTTTCCAATAGATGCTAGCTTCACAATGAATACACATAAAAATAGCTCCATTTATCCAAATTGATAGCAAAACAAAAATCAGAGTAATTACACATAGCAAAACATATACCAGATAATACAGAGTGAAGGAGGAAGATCCAAGAGAGAAACTCCTAGCTCTTAGCCAGGCAAAAATTCCTCAAAGTCAAAGTGTAGTAAGCTGAGAAGGCTATGATAAGGATTCCCAGCTTCTCTACATGTTAGCTTCTCCCCTCAGAGTTTTTCCTTCCCCTCAGGGATGTGAAAAGAGATTGAAAAGACATATCTTCTCTTTTGAAACCAGAAGAGCCCATATTTTTCTTCTTTCCAGTTCTCAACAACTCTGCTAGGCCCTCACATAGGTTTGGTGCATTGAGTAATTAATCTTCATCAATGAGAAAGAGTCCCAGTAAATGGACCTTTTAGCTAAGGGTTACATAAATACACATAGCAAAACAAACTCCTTCAATGACTGTATATAGAAGTTTTTATGTCTCATTCCATGCCCTAAATCTATCACCTCTCTGTAATGGATAGAATGTTTCAACATCAATCCTCTGGAAACATAAATATCATTGTATTCAGCTTAATTCTTATAGCTTTTTAAATTGGTCTTCTAACTCCCAATCCAGCATTATTGTTAGTGTATAAATCGTTCTTCTGGTTCTGATAATTTCATTCTTCATTAGTTTAAATACAAAGTCCTTGAATTGTTAATTTTTATAAAGACTGATGTTATAATATACATTATTCAGGTTCTGCCCACTTTATTCTGCATCACTTCATCCAAGTCTATCATATTTTTGAAATAATCTATTTCCTCTTTTTTTAGTACTCCATTACATCCATATCCCACAACCTATATAGCCATTCCTCAATTGCTGGACATCTTAGTTCCCATGTTTTGTTACCACAGAAAGGGCTCCTATAGAACTAGAAGAACATTGCACACAGTAATAAGATTATGTGATTATCAACGTGATGAACTTGGCTCTTTTCAACAATGTGGTGATTCAATACAATTCCAATAGACTTGGGATGGAAAATGCCAACTATAATTATGGCGACTGAATGTGGATCAAAGCACAGTATTTACACCTTTTTGTTTCTTTATTCCTTATTTTTTTCCTTTTGATCTGATTTTTTTTACATGACATGACAAATATGAAAATATGTTTAAAAGAACTGCACATATTTAACCTGTATCAGATTGATTGTTGTCTTGGAGAGGAAGAAGGTAAGGAAGAGGAGAAAAATTTAGAACACAGTTTTACAAAATGAATGCTGAAAACTATATTTACATGTATTTAGCAAAATAAAATACTATTTTTAAAAGCTGCTATAAATATTGTATATAAAGTATCTTTTCTTTTTTTCTTTGAATTCTTTTGTATATAATAGATCTAACAGTGGTACAGTGGGTTGAAGTTACTGTTTAGTAGCAAAAAGTTACTTTTTGTTTATAACTTATAGTATATTTATATAATAATATAAGTTTATATAGATATATAAAGCTTATAATTTAAACTTTTTGCTTATAATTCCAAATTGTTCTCCAGAATAGAAATCAATGTGCCTATTTTTTCTCACAGTTCCTCCAAGATAAATAATTTTCCTTTCTTATCATCTTTGTCATTCCTGTGGGTATAAGAATGTCAGAATTGCTTTAATTTGTTTTTCTTTAATTAGTAATGATTTAAAACATTTTATACAACCTTAAATAGACTGGGTTTCTTCCTCTTTGACTATTTTTTTAGTTGGGGAATGCTGTTTCCCAGACATTTGAATTCATTTCTTATACACCTTGAAAATGAGATCTTTATCAGACAAACTTGTTACACATAAAGACTCAAGCTACTGAGATAAGAACTCATTATTTGACAAAAACTGCTTGGTTAACTAGAGAACAGTATAAAGAAGTTAGATTTAGAATAATAATTCATACCTTGCACAAAGATAAGCTCCAAATGGCTACATGATGGAGATATAAAAGATTACATCATAAACAAATTAGAGAAACATGGAAAAAGTTAGTTGCAAGATCTATGGATAGGAGAAGAGTCCACAATCAAACAAGGAATATAAAAGATCACAGATTAAAAATAAGTAATTTTGATTATATAAAATTTAAAAGTTTTTACACAAATAAATTGAATAAAGCTAAGATTAAAAGGGAAGCAAATGAGGAAAATTCATTGCAATCATCTTAGTAGTTGCTCTAAGTGAGATATCCATATATCCTTAGTGCTACTTTTTCCATATTGGAAGAAATAGGTTTTTTCTCCTTTGAACTACTGACATATGCTAGGTACAGCTAGGTGGTGCAGTAGATAGGAATACCTGATTTAAAATCTGTTCCCAGACACTTACTAGCAGTTTGACCATGAGCAAGTAACTTAAACTTTGTCTCAATTTTCTAATCTGTAAAATGGGAGTAATAATAGCATCTCTTTCTCAGCATGATTTTAAGGATGAAATAAGATAATATTCTGAAGTGCTTTTCAAGCCCTATATAAATGTTAATAATTATTTTTATTTTATGCTCTCTTTCCAGCTTAAGAGATGAAGCATCATCAGGGAGGCTCTTTACTAAGAAAAGAATATACTGCCATCTGCTTTGAAATACAGCAAAGCATGTGATCTGAAGAAGATTTGGGGAAATGGGGGAGGAGGGTAGCTGTCAGAAGGCATCAAGTATGTATCTATAATAGCCCATAAAGGAGAGAAATTCCCTGACACCCATACCTAGAGCATCTAGCTCACTGTTCTTTACACATAAGGAATCTCTCACCCCAAAATATCTTTCCTGTGGGTCTTTTGCATTGCCTGAAACTCTATCATTAGAAATTTATTTGTTTGAGCCTATAAGTATCCTCTTAAAAAAAAACTCCAGAGAACTAAAATATTAAACTGTATTTGGACCTTTGTGTGATTAACTTTACTAGGATCTTTTTTCTAAATAGCTAAATAACTGAAGGTAAGAGTTTAAATGAGCACGTAAGAGTAATTTTGGAGCCTATGGCACTAACTAGGGAGAATAATCCTGGGTAGGACAATGTAGAGGGGATGGAGGGAAGTTGATCTTAGCATCCTGATGGTAACTAAGTATCCTGGGTACATGTAGAGGTGGAATAAAGAGAAGAATGGAGCCATTGGGAAGTAGAATCTGAATTTCAGACTAAGAGGTAATCCAACTTCTACGTGAACCAGGATCATTTCTGCAAGAATCCTCTCTTTAGGAGACATTCACAGAAGGAAGAATGGAAAGGGCCTCAGACACCCAACAGTTTGGATCAGAATCTTGTTCTTCCTTTCTTTTATCTTGATTGCTTTCTGGGAAAAGTCAGGCAACTGTTCCAGGGTCTGTTTAGAAGGAATCCTGTGAATTCTAATGCAAAGTAATAAAACCGTGGTATTTGCCATCACTCCTGCTGTCTGTTAGCTGGATCAGATCTTGTTCTTTTCTTTTCTCTCTATTGTTTTCTGGGAAAAAGTCAGGGAAAAGTCAGGCAACTGTTCCAAGTCTGTTTAGAAGGAGTCCTGTGAGTTCTAATGCAAAACAAATTAAAAAAAAAATGTGGTTGTTTGCAACCACAATGTGCTGTCTGTTAGCTGCAAAAAAGCAGGGATGATATATCCCACACAGAACTTCTATAGACATAGTGAGATCCGGAGGAGACCTTAGAAGTCAAATATTTTAAAGCCCCTGTGGTTTGCTGATTAGAAAACCAAGAGCTGGAACATTTTAGGTGATTTGAACCCAGTTATTTGACATCAGGTTTCTAACTCCTTCCTAAAAGTTAACAAGCATTTAATCAGCATGGACTTAATGTGTGCTGAGCACTGAGCAATCAAAAAAGCAAATACAGCCCCTGACCTATAGGAGATTGCATTCTAATGGAAAAAACAACAAGGAGGTCCTTTGGCCAGTTGTAAGACCTTTCCTCTCCTTTCCACCTTCCTTTGGAAAAAGCCTTGAGAGGCACTAAGAGAATCAAATTACCCATGCTGTTGATTGCCTGGTTGAACCCCATGTACAATGGAGATAGATGTAAACTGGTTACTGAGCTTTTTCCCTTTCTCAATCTGTAAAGAACACAGGCATGTGCTTGACATGTTTGTGTTGACAATCACATTGTTCACCCTCCTTCCCTCCCACCTGCTAAACACTCCCCCCACCCCCACTCCCACATTCCATAACAGGCTAATTAATTGTTCTCTAATGTTCAGCACCCTCTGCGTTTGCAGCCAGGATTCTGTTGTTGCTTTGTTTCCAATTTAATCAGTGGCAAAAAAAAAAAAAAAATCCACAAAAAACTCAAAAAATCCTTCACAAAAACAAACAAACAAAAAACCAGCTGCAGACCCAGCTGTCTGTTGGCTCTAACACTTATTGAGGTTACAATGCTCATGGGAGGGAACAACGGTGGTACCCAAGGCAGAACCCATTCTTCTCTCCTTCCTCCTTGCAACCAACGAGCTCTGGGGAAGGAAAGGCAGCGTTCTGGGCTTGGCAGCCAGGCCGAGAGGCTCCTGCTAACAGCTTGCTTTCCTGTTTATACACGGTCTGGCAAAACTGTTAATTTCCCTCTCGGAGATGACAAATGGGAAAACCAAGACTGCTGGGGAGCTGCAGGCTTACAGGGATGTCTATGTATGCACTGGTGGGCTCGGAACAAAGCCAGGCAGGCTGGAAGCAGATAGGAAAGGGCTTCTTTGTCACGGTAGCTTCCCAGATTCGGTAATGGCTTGAATGATCAGCCACTATTTAAAAGGAAAGCAGCACTTAGCCTTTTCTAAATATTTACTAGGCACCCACTGGGTGCCAAAAGAAGATACTAGGCACACTTGCCTGCACCCTTGCCCTCTTTTGGCCCCCTCTCTTTTTATTTCTATTTCGGTGTTTTCATTCTGTCAAAATAGCTATGGAAAAAAAAAAAAAAACTAGCCCCATCGTCCTAGCTCTTCCATTACTGCCAAGCAGCAATTACCTTAAAGAACACATCTGCTTTCGGGGACTGGGATGACACAACATCTTGGGATTGCCCCCAATCATACTTTGTGCAGCTGTAAGGAGTCTATAACCCAACCTTGAAAATTATGCTTGCAGCATCCACTGGGGAATGACTAAACAAACTGAATACCGAAAAGCCTGGAAAGACTACAACAATGTAAATGGAAAGAATGACAACAAAAAAGCAATCAATAGATAAACATTTATTAGCACTTATTATATTTCAGACACTGTGCAAAGAAAGGGGATACAGAAATAAGCAAAAAACAGTCCCCTGCTCTCAAGACACTTACATTCTAAAGGGAGTGGGGGAGGAGTGGAGATAACATGCAAACAAATATATATAAACAATATATACAAAGCAAGCTATGGACTGGATAAAAAGGAAATAAGGCACTAAAATTAAGAGGGGTGGGGAAAAGCTTTTAGTAAAAGATGAGATTTTTAATTAGGAGTTAAAGGAAGTGAAAATGGAGATTGCAGAATTTTCAAAAACAAGCTTAGCCCCAGAGATTTGAGAAGATATCTTAGCCTACTCTTTTGTAGAGTTAGGGTAGGCGGTCCACAAATGCAAAACATTCCATACAATGTCAGGATTTTTTCCCTTTGGAATGTTGATAAGTTTGAGCAAATTTTTCTTCCTTTTTTCCTCTTTTTATCTATTTTTCTTTTTGAAAAAAATATTTGTTATAAAAGATGGCTCTCTGGGAAAGGAAAGGAGTTGCATGGGAAAATTTAGAAGATATAAAAATAAGTTGTCAATAAAAATCTATTTTAAAAAAAGAAAGTGGTCAGAAATATTACATTCTGACTTCAAAAACACAATGACCATTTAAAAATGTAACTGAAATGGTAAATATATAGGTCTGGATTCCATTTAATTTTTTTTAAGCTTACCTCCATCAAATTCTAAGGCAAGGAGGATTTGGCTGCTGATACTTAGAATAAGGATTAGTATGCTGGTGCTTTTGTGGAAGAGAGGGAGACACAGAGTTGTTTGTTCTGAAACTAAAATCAGCTTTAGGGTAGACAGAGATAGAAATGGCAGGTTTGCCGACCGAGTTTTTGGAAAAAGAAATATTTGCATGCCTGAATTACTCAAAGCAATGTGGCTAGAGTAAAGTAAGCATATGAGGCTATTTTCACTTTGAGCCTATTGTCTATCACCTCTGCGCAATGCCCATAATGCCCCAAAGTAGTAAGCCTGAAAAAAGGTCTGTATTGGAATAATTTTTCCTGTACAAAAAAATCTAGGACTCACAACATTTTTCTCTTAGATAAACTTTATGAGAAATTTGTTTTTGTAGAATATATTTTTCCTTCATATCTTTAGGCTTTCTGAAGCTCGGTGTTCAGTTTTCCACAATCTGGCCCCATACCAACTATCTAAACATATTTTCCAGTATACTACACATTTTAGCACTTAATTATAAGTAGCCTTGTAATGTATGCTGATTGTTTCATCAGTGTTAGTCTTGTTTCTCCAAAGAGATTATAATATCCTGCCTTTTTAAAAAAATATTTTCTACAGAGCTTAAAACAGTATTCACATCAATTACATACTCATTGTAAATCACTGTAATTTCTCCATATTTACATGAAGTGAGATCTCTCCATCTTTGTCTTTTATGGAAGATTACCAACTCCCGAAGTTCTTTAATGGGTTAAAATTTGAAAAACTTCAATTTTTTTTATACAGGGATGGAAGCAGTTAAGTGTCTTGTCAATAATAAGTGCCCAATAGATATTTATTGATTGATTTCCAAGTACTTGCATCTATATCTCTGTCTTGCATAATATAATATAATTCATTATTCTCATTACACAGCATTCTGATGAGACCAAAAATAGTCATGCTAATGGAACCACTACAACCTTGGTATATATCTCTGGAACAGACATAAGAGCAAAATCATCTTGTCTTGGATTTCACTCGCTGGTGAAACGATCATTTGTGCAAATGGTACAATGATCAGCAGTAACAATCTCTGGTGAAGTCTTCTTGATGGAATAGTAGTAAATCTAAAGAGGATTATAAATTGATAGTGAGGACACCAATCAAGGTCAGTATCATGGTTCTTTGAAGTTTGGTTATATTTCTTCAATGGCATGTTTGAGATTATTCTGGGTCTAGAATCTTTAGCAATGAAATAAACATGGGCCATTATGACACCAGATTAAGCAGATGCCAAATTTCCCAAATGTGGCTCCACATTATTGCCTACTTTTAAAAATGGAAATTGGATGTTTACTCATTCCATGGCTTTAAGATTTGTGATCTCTAACTGGGCCCATTAGGAACCTGAGATTTCTTTTTAAGAAAAATCATTCAGACATATATTTATGTTTTTCTACAAGTCCGTATCATCTTTAATAAGAATGACTGAATGATAAGGCATTCTTACAGATAACCCCCCCCCCATTTTTAGATCTTTTAATTTACTATGTGATACAAAGAAAGGATATAAGCATTTAGATAGCATCTACTCTGTGCCAGGCACAGTGTTAAACCTTTTACAAATATTATCTCCTTTGGTCTTCACAATACCTTGAGAGATAGATGCTATTATTTATTATTCTCATTTTTATAGTCGAAGAAACTGAGGCAAACAGAGGTGAAGGACTTATTAAGGATAATACAGCTAGGAAGTGTCTGAGGCTGGACTCCAAGCCCAGAATCTATTCACTGACCTAGCTGCTTCAAAGATAGTACAGTGCAGAACCTAGGACTCTAGAGTTAGAGAATCTGAGTTTAAAACTAGCCTCCAGTACTTACTAGCTGAATGACCTTGAACTATTTGCCTCTCTGAACCTCAGTTTCCCTATTTATAAAATAAAAATTTTAGGATATATGTCCTTTGATGTCCTTTCTCACTCTAGATCTGTGATCCTAAAATCCATATATACACAAGGCATTTAAGGACAGAATGAATCTCAGAATCAAAGACTTTGATGTCTAAGTCAGGGAAGAACTAGTAGAAACAAGCAAAGCTTTGGTTTGAAAGAATTTCTCTTGCCTTATGCAAAATATCTGGATTATGATGCATACTCACAGGCACTCAAAGTACCTAGTGACTCAGGCGGAAGCTCTATATAGCAGCTGGAAAAAAGAGCCCTGCTGTTGGACCTAACAGATTCATCAGTGAGCATTTCCAACCACATCCCAGTGGCTGGGTTATTGGTCTGCTATGAGACAAAAAAAGACAGCTTAATGGATCCAGTAGTCTTCATGCCAGGTGGTCTCCTAAGATTTCTGTAGTCAGCAGTACTGAGAGAAGAACTCAAAAAAACAAATGGTTTGACTGGCACAAGTCCTCAAAGCAAAAGCACAATGGATGACTCATTGTTTCCCACATATGCCAGCTCATTCCCAGGTTGGCTTCTTTGCTCATGCTGTTGTTCCTCCTGCCTGGAATGCCTTCCTCTCTCCTCTACTCAGACTTACTCTACTAATCCTTCAAGTCTCACCTCTGCCACAGTGTTTTCTCTGTTAATAGCCAAATCTCCTTGATTTACCCTTCTCTGCACTCTTGTGGACTCTTAATGTCCAAAGAATTTTAATATGTCTTAGTTATGTCTCTACAGCTAGATTGTACATTTTCTTTGCAGAAGAAATATTTCTTTGCATCCTCCAGAGATAAGAGGGAATTTTCCAAGATTTTACTCTTTTTCTACCCCAAAATGGGCTGGAAAAAAGTGACAAAGAAAGAACCCCAGTGGCATAGAGGTAGGGCAATGCTCAAATTGTGCCTCTCCAGATATAATTTCTTTGGTAGTCTTTGGTTTTGATGAATGGCCTCCTTATCACTCAAGGGGCATGATCTGGAGTTGGGTCCCTTTGACCTAGTGGATGCTTGAAGACCACATGAGTCAGCATTATCTGCTGAACAGATGAACTTCCATATGGAAATGAAGGGGATTTCTATAAAAATTAGGTGCCAATGTTGCATATACTTGCTATGCTCCCTTTGTTAACTGCTCAGTGACCTATGAATGCTTCATTTTGTCCCAATATTGAAACTGAACTATCAGAGAGTCAGAGCTAGACCCCATCTCTGTAACTCCCCACAGCACCCAAACCAGTTCTAATTTCATTATTTACTAACTTGTAGACTTTTCCCAACAACAAGAAGTCATGCCCCAGGGATTACTACTATTGAAATGACAGGATGCTACAGAAGCTAAACGCTGCTATGAAATTTGGCTAATATTCATCTTTCTCATAAAATGTTAAAATCCTGGGGCAGCTAGGTGGCGCAGTGGATAGAGCACCAGCCCTGAAGTCAGGAGGACCTGAGTTCAAATCTGGTCTCAGACACGTAACAGCTGTGTGACCCTGGGCAAGTCACTTAACCCCAATTGCCTAAGCAAAAAAAAAAAAAAAAAATGTTAAAATCCTTCTGTTTAATTGAATTATTGACATTTCCTCTTCTTTGAAAACAAATGTAATTTGGGGGGAAGTTCTGCACATTTGCCAGACCCCATCAACTCATTTAGCTGATATAATCTGTACATATAGAAGAAAATTAGGAACTTGCTTCTAAGAAAATCATGATGCTATATAAAGGAAGGGCTATGGAGAGAGCATAGGGCATGGGAAGACATTTCATAACTGGTTCTGCTGGTGAAGGAGAGGCTCTCTGGTTAGCTTTGGAGGCATTAACAAAAAGGTTTCTGTCAGTTTCTTCTATTTTCTCTGCCTCATTCTCTTTTGGTTTCATTCATTCATTCATTTGGCTTTAAAGACTTACTAGCTGCATGATCCTGGGTTAAGTACTTAACCTCTTTCAGTCTCGTTCCTCTTCTGTAAAAGAAGGATAAATAACATCTATCTCTCAGGATTTTTGTGAGGAGCAAATAAGATATTTGTAAAAGTGCTTTGCAAATCTTAAAGCATTGCACCAGTGCTGGCCATGTGTTGTCTCCTTCATTACAATGTAAATTCCTTAAGTACTGTTTTTGCCTTTTCTTTGCAACCACAGAATTTAGCACTATGGCCTAGTACATAGTACATGCTTAATAAATACTCATTGACTTGAGCTGAGATGACAAACAAGGGAGGAAAAATTGGGTTTAGTTTCCAGAAAGTTAGAATTTCTTCTCAAGTTTCTTACTTAATTCTCTAATCAATCTGGTGCACCATTGTTTGAAACTGGCTGTTTGCCTTATGGAGGGTTTGGGTAGACCAGTGAACACCTCACTGAGAGGTGATGAGATTACAGAGTTGTATGGGATACCTATCACTTTTCTCTGAAATTCGCTATCCCCTATAACATTATTTTACTTGTTCTGTTTTTGTGGAAACAATTAAGGGTATTGAGCAAAATTAAACTGTATTTAGAATATGTGAGTGAAAGATGGGAGGAGAGATTTCTCACTAATTAGTCTATAATCTGACTTGGGTATCCAAAGGTAGAATTGGGGCCTGAGTGAAGCTCTTGTGAGATGGTCTTAGAACAGGCGTGATACACTTTAAACCACCCACATTAAGTTCATCATATTGTATGGTAAAGAATATTGATTTTGTAATGAGAGGATCTGAGTTCATTTCCTGGTTCTGTCACTATATTACCAAACTTCTCTGACTCAGTTTTCTTATCTGTAAAATGAACACAACACGAACTACACAGAGTTGCTATGAGAAAAGGTCCTTATAAGGTATTGTATAAATGTGAACTACTATTATTTCATCCTCTATCTCAGAGAGAATGATGCAGTTCAACTCTATTATTTCTATTCAAAGACTGATTCACTTAGCTTTGTATCCCCAATGGTACAGTATCTTGCAAGTAGTAGACAGTTAAAAAATGTTTGTTAAATGAATTTCAAGTCAGAAACAATTGTATACAAAAGACTAATCAAATATGTTATTTAAAATAATTTTAAATTAAATTTTATTTTTAATTTAACAAAAATCTATTTTCTTTCCCTCTGATTCTTCTCTTTTTCCCTCCCTCCACTTTGGGGAAAAAGAAAAAAGAAAAACAAGGCCCTTGTAACATATACATATATGTATATATATATGTATATATGTGTGTGTGTTTAAACAAAACACATTCCTACATTGGCTATGTCCAAAAAATGTATCTCTTATTGTGCATATTTAGTTCATAGTCTTCTTGTTAGGGGAGTGGTTAATAATATGCTTTATTATCAATATTCTATTCCAAAATAATATTAAAATATATCCTAGGATTCATTGGAAACATATAAATGCTGTTTAGTTCAGTTCCTTAAAAATATAGTCATGAGTGAAAAGAGGATGCTGTATGGTATAACTTAGAAAAAGAAAAAATGGTACCCATTTGAGACAATTCCATTGTAGATACTGTTGAAGATACAATACAAATGTATTTACCTGTAAGCCCTGCTGCAAGAACACCGTCACCCCTGGCAAAACTGTACTCAGAATCTCTCCATATATACCTTCCCTAACTTCTGTCCAACTCTTATGCCTCCTTTACTCTGATCTCTCAGTAAAGGTTCAGTGTACTCTGTATTAATTTGTGCTTGTGGATATTGTAATTTTTAAAGGGGTTTTCAAAACTTGTAAGTGGTTATATGTCTTCAATAATCCATGAGATTGTAAGAAAAGGAAGGAAAAAGGAACAAACATTTTATTAAGTGCCTACTTTGCTTAGTGATTCACAAACATTATCTAATTTGAGTGGAAGAAACTGAGGCAGACAGAGGATAAATTACTTGTCTGGGGTCATGTAAGTCAGAGCTTCTTAAACTTTTTCACTCGCAATCCTTTTTCACCTGAGAAATTTTTATGCAATCCTGGGTATGTAATTATATTAAAAAGGTATTCAAATCAAATATTTACTCTATGGGGTCGCAAACTTCCCATTCAAACAACTTTGATGCAGGTCATAAGATTATGAAGCTGGATTTTAACTCAGATCTTCCAGATATCAGTCCTAGCCTTCTATTTAGTGTGCTGCTAACTAGCTGTCAAAGCCTCTGATTTTTCCTCTTGAACTGTTCTCTGCACATAATAGAGAGTCTATACTTGCTGTCAGTGGATTGTCTTTCACTGTCACACAAACAGACATACATCTCATCAAGTGGATGATTTGTAGAGGCTACCAAGATAACCTATCCCAAATCAGGATATAAATCACTGCAACTAATTTTTTTTTTTTCTTCTGGTGAGATAATCAGTAACTTGCCTAGAGTCAAGCAGCTACTAAGTATCAAGCGTCTGAAGCCACATTTGAATTCAGGTCCTCCAACTACAAAGGCAGTGTGCTGTTTCTCCATTGCACCATAGAGCTGCTACAGCAGCTAATGTTTTTAGATGATAAATGTAACTTTTTTCTTGAGTTGACTCAAGTCAAGTGCCAAGTGGAGGAGTTGGGTCTGTGGTCTGTCTGTAATTTTTTCTTTTGTTAAGAACTGCCATGCTTTTTTTCCCCAAGAGCATCAATCAGCACATTCAGTAGCGTGGGCAGGTCCTGCAATGTGCTGACGAATCCTCCTCTGATCCCTCTAAGCCCAGTGAAGTACAATCAGCCTTCTCTTGGCCTGTGGATTCACATCCCAACAACAGCCTCTTTAAAGAGCAAACCAAGTAGGTGGTTGCGCTGGAACAGCCTCAGCTGGATCACATGGAACTCCAGGCCCCCGGCTGCTCACCAACTGAGCCAAGCCAGGAGTGAAATGAAGGAGAACGTTCATAAAGGCAAGGAGAGAGCTAGCCACGTGTGTGGCGGCTTCTTTTCTGTCCTGGCTTCTGTGGATTGGGTGTTGTAACCTTTTAGGATCAGAGATCAGAGAACTAGCAGTCATATTCCACCCCTTTTATGTTATGTATGAGGAAATTGAGCCTCAGAAAGCTTGTTACTTGCTCAAGGTCACACAGCTGGAAGGGGTATAGCGGGATTCAAACCAAGTCTCCAGACTCCAAAGTCAGCACTGTCCACTTAACCCCTTGTAACTCTCTTTAACTCCTAAACTCATTTGTATTAAGTGAAATATAATGCTAAGGGCATCTGAGGATGCATGTGCATGTACACACAAATATGTATGCATACATATTTACACACATGTATATGTACATGCATGCGAAGGTTACCTAAACGTGCATGCACATGCACACACCAAGGAAGTCTAAGTGTGTGCACACATGTGTGTATCACGCTAAGGACACACATGTATACATACATGTATGTGTACGTATGCCATGCTAAGTATTCGTGCACATGCACATGTATATATTATGCTAAGGGTACCTAAATGTGCATACACACTAAGGACACATACATGTCTACATATACACATACATATATATGTGCATCATGCTAAGGGCACACACAAGCATATACATACATATGCATGTGTGTATATCATGCTATGTGTACACACATACACATACATGTGTCTGTATCATTTTCCCATCATGAACACTCTCTAATTTACAGAGTCTAGGAACTTTAAAAATAGTAATAGTTTATATATAAATATATATATATATATATGCCTTACTATGTACCAGTCATTGTGATAAGTGCTTTAGAATTATCTCATTTTATTCTTACAATAACACTGAGAGAAAGGGACTATATTATCCCCATTTCATAGCTGAGAAAACTGAGGCAAACAGAAGTGACTTGCCCAGGATCATACAGCAAATGTCAGGCTGGATTTGAACTAAAGTCATTCTGACTCCAGGCTCAGGACACTGCCAACTAAGCTACCATTTGCCAATCATAGAGTGAGGCGTCAGATACCTGTATATTCACAATGGGGAAAACAGCTCAAGGCCCCCACCATCTGGCCCTCTTGAGAGTGCATGATTTGAGAACATTTGGCCCTTAATATTTTTTAAGCTCAGAGAGCCATCCCACAACCTTCAGTCATCTGTGACTCACCACTGGCACACCCTAACTATCACAACAAAAAAGGAATTGCTGAATTTCCACCAAAGGGCTTGCCTAGGGAAGGTATCAAATATTAAATAATTTATGGGAGGTCACGCAAGCAAACAAGATAGAACAAATTACTAACAAAATAGCAGAAGGAAAGCAAATCATCAATTAGTGCTGAAGACAGAGACCAAAATATGGACTTTCCCAGGAGCAAAGAAATAGGAAGTCACCAGCAGTGACTTGTGGGATCCAAATCCTCACAGGCCCTTTGGCAGTAGTTGCCCCAGAAAATAGAGAGGGACAGATGGCCCTACAGCCTCCAAAGACTTCTATTGGAAGAAGGCCCATCCTAGGTTCATAGGTTCCTAAAATCTTAGGAATGAAAAGTAACCATGACTTGAGCCCCTAATATAAAGAAAATATCATTTAGGAGCAACATGATGATAATCACCTGTAAATAAAGCTTTGATCTAATGCAACAATCCCTTTCCCCTCCAGTCTCCCATTTGGCAGATGAGAAAAGGAAGATTGCAGGAAGTTAAATGATTTATGGGACTGATCAAATGACCTGTCCAAAGTCATCTAATGATAGAAACAGCAGACATATTTCTGAAACCCAACTTCCAGTACAAAAGGAGATGTTTTCAGGTCATGAGATGCTGAGGTTATGGGAAAGTGGCAAAGGACTTTTCCACTAATTCAAACAGTGCCTATTCTCGAGGACTCACTTAGCATTATCAACATGATAAAGTCCCTTCAACAGGATTAACTAGTGGAGGGAGGTAACACAAAAAAGAGAACAAATAATTATGGGAAAGTGAGGGAGCAAATTCCTTCTTCCCCAAAAGAGCAGGGACTTCAGACCAAATATAGATTACTAATTAATTTTCATCCATGAAGTTGCCTAGAATTTTACCCTCCACCCTCAAGACTCAATTTTCTGTCAGGTTCCTGGTACACCTATATTTTCTTTTTTTTTGGGGGGGGGGATAAACAGGATTGAATTTTTATTCAACTCTCCAAAATGTATACCAACATTAAAATTTAATGATTTTAAATGCAGAATCACAATATGTTGCTATTGAATAGTAGACTGAGGATTAGACTTGGAATTATGTTCAAATCCTGCTTTTTAAAAATATAGACTATATGATCACACAAGTCATTGGACATCCCAGAGCACCAAAGCAATTATTTCAGATTATAAATTACCAATGAGTTGCAGGTTTGTATTGGGAGAGAAGGCTTTCATATTAGGAGCAATAAATGACAGACTTCGTGTATGTGTGTGTGTGTGTATGTGTGTGTGTGTGTGTATGTGTGTGTGTGTTACACCTATTTTTCTACAAAAGTTACTTTTATATAGTATTTAGTTTTGCTTCCTAGAAGTCTGGGGTGGGGGGAGAAGGAAGAGGAGGAGGAGGGGGAAAGAGAAGGAGGAGGAAGAATGGAGGGAGGAGGAGGAAGAGGGAAAAAGAGGGAGAGAAGAGGAGAGAGAGGAGGAAGAGGAGGAGGAGCAGGAGGAGGAGAAAAAGAGAGAGAGAGAGAGAGAGAGAGAGAGAGAGAGAGAGAGAAAGAGAGAGAGAGAAAGAAGGATGGAAGATGGAGGGAGGAAGAGAGGGAAAAAACTCCATCCTATTTGTTTGGTTATTCTATAGGTAATTCCATAATAGAAGGGCCCCTCCCTGCCTCTTTCTGTAGGCTCCTTACTATGAAGGGATTCATAAGGCTCTATTCCCCTTGCTGTCTCTTTTTCTCTCATCTCAAAGCACCAAACACTTTCTTTTCAAACAATCACAAAATTGAAAACAATCTGAGTCCTTCTAGTCTGGGGGATCATAACATACAGTCTACAAATCCTTAAGGAGCCAAAGCATACAATTCAGGGGGTCTGTGAACTTGGATGGGGGAATAATTAATTAGTTTTCTTTGTTATATATTATGTACTTTATTTTATGTATTTAAAAATTATTCTCATAAGTCTATATACTTCACCCCATTGCCTGAAGGGTCCACCATACAATAAAAGGTTAAGAACTCCTAATTCAACAAGTACCCAACCAAGAAATCTCTACAGCTTCTAGTGGAAAAAATGCGGTATTTGGGGTCAGAGGACCTAGCTTGAATCTCAGGTTTTATCACTTAATGTGGAAGCTGTTTCGGATGAGTCATTTAACTTTTTTTTTTAAACTCAGTTTCCTCTTTTATAAATGATCCTCATGGCACCATCCGCTGGTCCCCTGTAAAAGCACCGCGGGACCTCATCTGAATTGGCTTGTTCCCCGAGTCTCTGTTCCCAAGTGTTTAAAATAGGATTGGCTGGAGCTGCTTTTCCTGTTGGGTAGATGGAAAAATACTGACCCATGAAGTTAGAGAGAAATGAGAAAATTGAGCTACTGAGGTTAGAAACGGAAAGTCTGGGCTGCTCTTCAGTAAACAAAACAGCAGGGAGATCTAGTGGTGAAGTCCAAGTCGTGCTAGGGAGATGCAGGTGGAAAAAACAGCAGAGATTGGAGTATCCATCCCAATTCTGGAACCCAGCAACAGGTCAGCGGCTCTTTATGTGGGGGATGCTGACCTCTGCTGGCCTCTTGGCAGATTGCAGTTATTCCACAGTAAGAAGTATGGACTTGGAGAGGGAAGGGAAGGGAAGGGAGAGAGGAAAGAAGAAGAAAGGGAGGAGAGGAAGGGAAGAAGAAAGGAAAGAGGGAGGGAGGGAAGAAAGGAATGAAGGAAAAAGATGAGGGAAGAGGGATGGAGAGGAATATTTCTTAAGCATCTATTGGGAATTGTGCTAAATGCCTTAAAATCCTTTTATCTGAGCCTTACCACATCCTTGAGAAGTAGATAAATGCCCTTTTATCCTCATTTTACAATTAAAGAAACTAAGGCAGAGGTTAAATGACTTGCCTGCTTGCCCAGAATCACACATCTGAGAAGCATCATATACCTAATAAGTATCTGTGGTTGTTCAGACATTTTCAGCTGTGACTGACTCTTTGCAACCCCATTTGGGGTGTTCTTGGCAAAGATACCAAAGTGGTTTGCCATATCCTCCTTCAGTTTATTTTACAGATGAGGAAGTTGGAGCAAACAGGATTAAGTAACTTCTCCGGGGTCACACAACCAGTAAGTACCTGAAGCCAAGATTGAACTCAGCTCTTCCTAACTTCAGGTTCGCCCTCTAACACTACACAGAAAAGTGGCCCCCAGGAGTTCAAGGTAGGGGATTGTTTCCTGAGGAGGCTAATAGGAATATTTAAGCATTGCCTTGGCAAAAAAAAAAAAAAAAAAAGTCGGAGTGAACAGCATGTGCTCAGAGTTAAGTAACGTGCAGCCAACTGCTAGAAACCCCAAAAAGAAGTGGATCCTGATTCAGATTATGATTGGTGCCCAAATATCCATAAAAAATGTCAAGGGACTAAAGAAAAGCTAGGGGGAGGAGACTTGGATTTTGTTCTGTTTGGGCCACTTTATAAATACTCTTGGACAAGTCACGACCCCAAAACCTGTTCATCATTTGTAAAATGGAGTTGGATTAGATGAACTCCAAATTCTCTTCCAACTCTTAAATTTCAATGAACACCCTTTCACTTAAACTTTCACTTAAGACAGGAGTTCCTAACCTTTTTGGGGTCACAGACCCCTTTGGCAGTACAATGATATCTATGGATCTCTTCTCAGAATAATGTTTTTAAGCATATAAAATAAAAACACGTGGGATCAAAGGAAATCAATTGTATTGAAATAAAGTTATAAAAGTATTTAAAAACCAAGTTCTCAGACTCCAGGTTACCAAATAGAGGTTAAAGGAAGAGCAGAGGTGAATGGGAGTACATAGTAAGACAGAAGGAAAAGAAAAGAACTATACTTCCTGGAATGATGAGTGAAAAATTGTCCCTGATCTGTGGCCTCATTATCATAGGATTAGCAGATCTGAAATTCCCCTCTCGGCTTGTCATGCACTAATTTCTACATCGATTTTTTTTTTTAATGATATAAAGTTTGGCTGTCCATCTGACCCCGTTAGCAATGGAATCCCCCCCCAAACTGGCAGTTTGTCTCTCATTCCCACTCCCTGTATCTCTCTCCATCAAAATCCCTTTTCCCTGGACTAGGACTTTTTTTTTTTCTAGATGTCAAGCAAGGCACTGATTAGACTTGATATTTGAGTGTTTAATGGAGGAAGACTCCTCCTAAAAAGGTTTCAAAGCTTCAGAGAAATTAAATCTTGATAAGCGGTTAGTATGGTTAATGACAGTGGATTAATTTCCCATCCCATCCCCTCTTTCACCAACTCTACCCTTCGAAAGTGATGACTGGATATACTGAGTGCTTTAGAGAGTTATCCTATGCACGTATAACCCCCCAAAATATCTCTCCTCCTCCCCCTGCACATACAGGGAAATAGTCTTCTTTCTCCTTCCTACAACTAACTACAAAAGCCCATCACATTAACCAAGACTATTGTCTTGACCACAGCTTTCTCTTCTGATCATAGACTTGTGAATGGAATACAAAGAAAGTGGAATATAAAAAGGCAAAACTTGCTTCATCCCTCCAGCTGTGTTCTGCTTTAGAACCTCTGTCGTTATCTATCTGGTGAAAAGAGTCAATGTGTACAATATCTTCACCTTGGTACTGGAATATTTCTTCAGAAGGGTGTCACTTAGGAGGTTTATAACATATAGGAGAAGAGAAAAAGGGAGAAGAGAGAAAAAAGTATTGGTTGCCTCTTTGTATTTTTGAAAATCTCATGCACAGAAAGACAACTGGAGTAGGGCATTGAGGAGTGGACTCCTATCTCCTCTTGTTTACCTATTTCTAGAAGTGTATATTAGCACCATATATGTGGTTTTACTCCTATTTTCTCACCAACCCTCCTCTTCCCCCCTCTCACCTGTCCTGGGAGAAAAGAAATCTAAATTCTTCCCATCCTTAGGGGCACCAGATAACTCTGATTTCCTATGAAACTCCTACTGGACACAACCAGGATCACTTTCTTCCCAAATAGTATTCACAAATAGTATTCTATTTTTCCAATTACATGTAAAGATATTTAACATTCACTTTCATAAGATTTTGAGTTTCAAATTTTTCCCCTTCCTCCCTTACCTCTCTTCCTCAAGATAGCAAGCAATCTGTTATAGGTCATTCATGAATATTACTTTTAAACATATTTCCATATTTGTCATGTTAAAGATCACTTACTTTCATCCTTGTTTTATAAAACATAGAAATCAGTGTAAGCCAAAGCCAAACCCAAAGCCAATATGAGTCTAAGAGCAGGTTGTCTTCTGTATTCTGCATAATATCTCAAGTGATTATGATGCCCCTTATATTACAGTGTCCTCTTATTTGCCCTCTCAACAGCTTGTATAAGCATTCCTTGTGCCTACATTGCAACCTGATAAAGAATGTGACCATATTATAAAGTTTTAGAAGAAAAATTTTCCCCAAAAAGTATATTTTTATTTGAAGGTCAGCTTACAAGGAAATTACTATATCAAACAAAGCAACTTCTCTGAACAAGTAGCCATAGCTAAAAAAAAAAAAAAAATTAAAAAAAAAATAAATCCTCCAAACAAAAAAAAAAAACCTGATAGTATAGTACTTATTAATGGAAAAAGCACAATTTCTCTTGAAACAGAGAATTTAAAACAAGAAATCATTTCAATAATAGACTAAGAATTAAGAAATTTTCTACAGATATAATACATTCTAACTTCACAAAAAGATGATAGGTACAAGGAGAGAATTATTCTTGAATACCAAGGCTTTTTTCTTTCCCATCCACAATGGGGTATTTTTTAATTCATCATATAAAAATACACTATGGTCAAATAAGAATTTCCAAACTGTGCTAAGTTAACATCACTTTAACCTGGGCAACCTCAGAAGTCACAGGACTCATTCATCAGCTTTGGAAATAGGTATGGTGGACCTTCCATTTCTTGGAACCCTAGGTGCTTCCTGTAGACCAATCAAATGGCACAAAAGTTTCCAGATCGTTAGCTTTGTGCTTCTGCTCATTACAGGAATTAGTGTGAAAGTCTTGATGCTAAGACACAAATATGTGAATTCCTTCACCTAGAGAGACTGGAATCTAGAGCCAACAAGTATAATTCAGGTAGGAAGGAATAAGAAAGACAAACTGAATTACACTCAAATTCTCACTGGAAAGACTTCCCCCCCTTTCCTCAAAAATGTTCAGTGTTTTTTGTTGTGTCAGAAAAAGAGTATTGGTCACCCTCACCCAATGACAGAAAAGTCACCTCCTTCCTTCACCTGATTCAAGGGAGACCCAAGGAACAATGGATAAATTTTCCTTAACTCATTAGAGACCTTCAGACTGTTCCATACACACATGAGAGTCTTTACTTAGGTAAGGTATTTGTTCCAGGGAGCCATCCGTGACTCTGGCTTGGGGCTTGGGTTCATAGGGATTGTAGAGGGCATATTTATTGAACTTCCTCAGTTTAGGGTGAGATTTGGTTTGGATCAGTGGTAATGTAGACAAACCCTCCAGGGACATTGTCTCCTGAAGGCAAAAATCCCTCTTCTCTTGGGTTGTTCTGCTTGCCAACCACACAAAACTTATGATCAGCATGAGGAGGATGGTGGCAAAAACAGTGGCACTGATGACAAGATCCAGATAATTGAAATAAAATCCAACTCCTGAAAAAGGGAAGAAATGATGATTCAAGATTGAAATTAAAATTAGATGAGACAAAACAAAGTTCATTTTTAATGGGAGGGGGGAGAGAATCGTCCCTTGGACATGAATTATACACAATTCATCAGGTAGCAGAAGTAGCAGAAATGAATTTAGCCACATTTTTGAGTTCTCCAGGCCTCAGATTTTAATGAAGGAATTAGAGAATCTCCTGAGCTGAGACCTGGGGTCAGCATATTACTAGCTTCTCCCTAAAAATCAAAACAAAAAAAATGAAAGGTAATCCCTGGCTCCCCTCATATCCAGTGATGAAATGGTTTTTTTCAAGATGGCTTTTGGCCAGGGCCACACAGTAACGTGATATCCAGGTAATCCACTCAACACTGTTTCTGATTCAAAGCCTAAAAACCACTATAGTCAATAAACGAATGGGAACTATCACCCCACTCACCAAGAAATCTGATCTTCACTTCACCATTGTAATGACATCTGAAACATAAATTTATTAAAGCTTAACCTAGGTACCTGCTAAAGCTCAACTACTATGTCTATCCCTCTAGAATACAAGATTCTGGAAGGAGAGACTACTTTTTGTTTGTGCACTTCTAGCTCCTGGCTCAGTTTCTGCTATTTATTCTAGACATCTAATTTATATTCTTTCATTCATTGATTCAAGACTCTGCTCTTGATGCTTGCTTATTTATGCTACCTTAAAATTTCCTGGATGACTAGATTACATTTCTACCTGAGGAATGCCATCCAGCATTAGCTTTGATAGCTCATATTTGGAAAGGACATATCTAGTTATCAAGATTTAAAATGATAATCCTTTGTAGAGAGATATATAGCAGGTGGTGAACAGTCTAATGCTCAAGTTAACAGATGCTTTCATGAACTCTCATTAAAATTAAGATTATCATTCCCTGTGGACATACTTCAAATCTGGGTTTCCAAGTTAGAGATCTCATTGGGATGGATAGAATGAATCTCTCATAGGCAACATGGCAGATAAAAGACATGGCTATACTAATTAGATCAATCATTAGCTTGTAAAATATTCCAACTTAGACTGAGACAGGTAGTTACTGGGTCCATAATTACCATACTTCAGAGAAATTCAGAGAAAGTTGCTTATTACTCAGAGTTCCCTCTGGCCTATGCTGCTACAGCCATAAGAACATCAGAGCTATATGAAAACCATAAACTCAATTTTCAAAATGGAGGGGGATGGTGGAAAAGCATTAATATTGTTTCCTCCCTAAACAGAGCAATATGATGGAGGGGAAAGAATTTTTAGAAAACTGGCTCAGAACCAACTATGATCCCATGAGCACTTAAGGATAAATCCAGAATTAGAATAAACAAGTGAAAAATGAAAGATTTTTCACAATTTATATTACAAAGTACTTTTATGATCAGTAGCAACATGGCGCAATGGGATCTTGATGATTTGAGAGCCAGAAAATGTGGGTTCAGTACTGACTCTGCTACCCTTTGGAAGTTTGCCTTTCTAATTCTAATAGACTTGTGTTAGAAAGAGCCATCCACATCCAAAGAAAGAACTACGGAGACTGAATGTGGATCAAAGCATAGTTATCTTCAGTTTGTGTGTGTGTGTGGGTGGGTGTGTATGGTGGTTACTTGTTTGTGTTTTTTTTTCTCTCCTGTTTTTCCCCCTTTTGATCTGATTTTTCTTGTATAGCATGATGAATATGAAAATGTTTAAAAGAACTGCATGTTTAACCTATATTGGATTGCTTGATGTCTAAGAGGGGGTTGTGGGGGAGGGAAGGAGCAAAATTTGTACCATAAGGTTTTGCAAAGATGAATGTTAAAAACTATTTTTGCATGAATTTGGAAAAATAAAAAGCTATTTGAAACAAAAAAAAGTTTGCCTTTCTTTCAGTTCTCTCATCTGTAAAATACTGCAGGGAGTACAATAAAGGAAAACATTGAAAGACTTCAAAGCTCTGATTAAAGCAAGGACCAGCCATGATCTGAGAGGTCTGACTAAAAAGCATGATTCCAGTGATAGCCACTAGGCTATAAGAGAGAATAAGACATGCATTATTCAAAATGGTCAATATGTTGACTTATTTTGTTTAATTATATTATAAGGAAAGTTTCTATGGTGGCAAAATATCTATAATTTAATTTTTGAGGGGTTGTAGGGGTTTCTTTTGAAGCAATTGTGGTTAAGTGACTTGTCCAGGGTCACATAATATAATTTAATTTTTAAAAATTATTATGCCTACTACATAGCAAATATTTAATACATGTTTTTTTTTAAAGATTAAAAAAATAAAATGAAGGTGTGAATAGGTGTTCCTGGGTCCCTTTCAACTTTCAATTTATGATCTTAGGATTTACAATCAATTCATCTTTGGTCTCTTTGGTTTCCATACTAGTAGTATACAACATGAAAAGTGCTGACTTTCCAATACCTGAAGGTGGGACATGGACACATAAGATACCATTCTGCATGGGGGAATGATCTTCATAGTCTTCTTTGCAATGACATATGTAAGTACCAACTCCATTGAAGCACTCAGCCCCTTCACCACATTGTTCTAGGCCAATTTCACATTCATTCACATCTAAGAGAAAAGATCAGGGTCAAATCACACCAGAAGACAGCTCATAATCTGTCTAGTGAGCTAGATACACTTTATCACCCCACTCTCCCCATAATTAAAGGGACAAAAAGGAATTACAGCTATCCTGCAATACACAGTGACCTGATACCAAGGGAATCTGCTTAGAGGTGACAAAGAACCTGATATTAGATCTAGTCTACTCTAATAAACACTATTAAGATTAAATGGTTACCCTCCCAATACCACCTTTTCAGAGGTTGGGCAGGAAGGGGAGAGGAGAGTGGGCATGGATGTAAAAATACTGTTTCTATCAGATTTTTTTTTGATGTATTGATCAGTTTTTCTACATTTTTATCTTCTTCCTTTTTTCCCCCCTTTTCTTTCTTAAAAAAGCCTTTGTGATGAGGGATGGCTTTCTTGGAATGACGTGAGGGATACAGGAAGAAATCTAGTCAATGTAGAAATAAAAGATAGCAATACAATTCTATTTTTTAAAAAAAGATTAAACCATCACTGATACCCAACAGACCCATACCATGAAGGGAAACAGATTTCAGATGAAGTTGGAGAGCTTTTACTGTATTTCTGATGAGAGTTCTTATTTGAAGATGCAGGGCACTACTCTCAGATTCTCCAAACTGGGACATCAGGTTGTCTGACATATTTCTTCCTCTAGATCTCAGAAACAGCCAGAAAATGAACATGATGTTTGAGCTATCTTTTCTACAAATATTATAGAGAAAGAAAAAAAAACCTCTAGTTATAAAGTTTTATGATAAAGGAGAAACAAAAATAATACTAAATTCAATACATCTATATATGATGTTTTGGGAAATCTTTTATTTTAGCTATTGTAGATTTAATTCTACTTTTCTAGTAAGCAACATAGAAAAGTACTTTAATTCTATGATTTCTATATAATAACTATTTTTATCATTCATATTGGAATGCCAGCAAAGAAGTTAACATGCTTTACCCAGGACATTAGTAGTAGCATATCTCCTTGCCTCAGGCTCATTTAATTTATTCTCAGTCCTTTCTCTGTACTCATACTAGGCAGGGGGAAAGTTATCAGAAATTTAGCTCCTGCCTGATCCTGTCCAGTTTTCAGAACTAGTTTTTATGAGTTCACTTTTATTTCAGGTAAATAATAATCATGCATTACAACAGCAAATAATGCCTCATTTTTTCCCCAAAGAAGAAAGTCATTATGGTTAATACCATCTTGAATAAATCCATGACTAACAATGTTGGAGAACCAGTCCCCTACACTCACCTTTTAATTCTAGTTAGTTTGAATGCATCTGCTTCAGGTGAAAAGTGGCCTAGATTTTCTCCAATCTGCAAAGAGGAACCACAGATTCACTCTTAATGAATCCATCTTTACCCAAAACCTTGTTCCATTCCACAGCTGCTTATTTTAGGCCAAAAACATCCACTTATAGATTCTATATTCAGGGATCCCAAAAGTATGAAATAGTTACAAAGTAGTCTTTTCCTGTAATATCGTTAAAGGGATGAAAGTGGCTACTTTCCACCAGATTATTTTTTTATTTTTTATTAATACTTTTTATTTGCAAAACATATGTATGGGTAATTCCTAAACATTAACCCTTACAAAGCTTTCTGTTACAAATTTTCCCCCCTGTTCCCCACCCCTCCCCTGGATAGCAGGATATCCACTACATGATAATTGTTAGAATACTTAAATCGAATATATGTATAGTTATTGCTACACATCATTTTTTTGTTCAGGAGAAATCATATCTATAAGAGAGAATAATCCGATAAAGGAAATACAATGTAAGCAAACATCAATAGAGAACATGAAAATGTTATGTTGTGGTCCACATTTCACATCCCTCTCTCTGCCACCAGATTATTTTTTTTAAAATATTGCTGATTAATCTTGTTGGGAAAATGATGGGTATTCAAAAAAGTGGTCATTAAGTCAACCAATCCCAGAGGCTATGATGGCTAATTGGAGATTCTAACAGTTATCTCAGTAATTTTAATTAACATGCTTTCACCTAAAATCTTAGTAAGTTGATGATTCAGAGCTTTGTCATGAAAGAGCAACATAAATGAAAAAATTATTTCATCACATTTGAAATAGTCATTTGAATGTGGATCACAACATAGAATTTTCATCTTTGTTGTTTGCTTGGTTTTTTTCCTCTGATTTTTTTCCATTTTGATCTGATTTTTTTCTGCTTTTTTTTTATTAAAGCTTTTAATTTGCAAAACATACATGGGTAATTCTTCAACACTGATCCTTACAAAATTTTCTATTACAAATTTTCCCCCCTAGTCCCCACCCCTCCCCCAGATGGCAGGAAGTCTTCTACATGTTAATTATATTAAAATACTTGACAAATCGAATATATGTATACATATTTCCACCCTTATTGTTGTGCAAGAAAAATCGTATCTACAAGAAAAAAAATCTGAGAAAGGAAACAATGCAAGTAAACATCAAGAGAGCATGAAAATGTTATTTTGTGGTCCACATTTCATATCCCTCTCTCTGGGTGTATATGGCTTTCTTCACTGAACAATTGGAACTGGTTTGAAACATTTCATTGTTGAGAGCCACATCCATCAGAATAGATGATCATATAGTATTGTTGTTGCCGTGTATAATTTGATCTGATTCTTGTGCAGCACGATAAATATGGAAATAGATTTAGAAGAATTGCACATGCCTAACCTATACTGGATTACTTGCTGTAAAGGGGAGAGAGGGGAAAAATTTGAAACAGAAGGCTTTGCAAGGGTGAATGTTGAAAACTATTTTTGTATGTATTTTGAAAAATAAAGTTATTATAAAAAGGAATATCCATATCAGAATTTCCTTCTTAAAAAGAGAAAAAAAGTAAATTTCAAGCTCTTTTCTTTAAGATCTCTAATCCATTCTTTATGTGTTTTATGGGCCAAATATATCAGTTTTATCAATTTTTCCATTGAGGTAAGAAGGTGGCACAGGAGATAGAACCCTAGATCTAGGTTCAAATTTGGCTTCAGATCCTTACTAGATGTGTGACCATGAATAAATCACTTAATCTTTGTCAGGCAGTTTCCTCAATTGTAAAATGAGGATAATGAAGATCAAATAAGATAAACAGGCTTGTATAATATTTATGTGTCTTGCAAAACTTAAATCCCTGTATAAATTCTAGCCATCATTTTTATCTGATCTGTATGGCAGCTTAGTACTATATATATGCCATTTGTTCTGTTAAACTGCTTTGGCAGCCTCTGGTCTGCAATCTTCCTTGGTGGAAATGATTTCTAGACTAAAGGAGAGAATAGGGGCCATAATCAAGTAGTGGAGGATTGTTTGCACGTCTTTTGCTAATGGCTACATCATGTTCTAGGAGTCCTCAGGATGGTTTGGTGACAATATTTAGCTCCCTTTTTCCTTTCACAAAGACACATAGCCTGATGTTGCCTTATAGTTGTGGGAAATAGCATTTGTAGGGGTATAAGAAGGAGCTGGGAAGAACATTCAAGAATCCATACCTGCATGGATGTGTGTGCATGAGGAACACATGTGCATATATGTATGCACATATGTGCACATATGTGTATATATGTATACACACCAGTCAGACAATTAGTTCAGTGACAATGGACAAATCACTTAAGCTTGTTTGCCTCAATTTCCTTTTATGTAAAATGAGGTGGGGAAGGAAAGAATAAATCATTTTAGTATCTTGATCAAGAAAACCCCCTTTGGGGCCAATAAAGAGTAGGACGTGATTGAAATAGCTGAACAAAGTAGTTTTATTTTGATTTTTTTTGCCTATGTGGTAATTTGACAAGCATTAGAAGATCTACCTAACCACCATACATCTTACCTCTTGCTTAAATGAGTCTACCAAGACTTTCTCCACTTCAGAGGCATTGTATGCAGTCTCAACTTGGCGTTCCATTTCAACAATTACTTCATATAAGATATCTGCCAGAATAAAGAATCTCATTTAGTCTTCATATCCCCCCTCCCTTCTTAAGCCCTTTAGAGGAACCTGTGATGAGATGCATACTTCATCTAAGAAAATACTTTGGGCATGTATAAAGCTGAAGACTTTACATCTATAGTTGTTCAATCTAAGTCAGAAAAATAAAATGTTAGGCATTATTACTAAGAAATTATAGAGAACTTAGATTTTAAGTCTGAAATAAATGTAGTATATTACCTGGAGAGCTTTCATTCATGGAGTAACCAATTTAAGATTACTTTATACCAGAGCAATAACTTTCTGGAACCCCAAAAAGTTGAGATAGAGTGAGGGAGAAAGACCTCGGGACAAGGATTCCTTTTAATGGGGAGAGAATATAGTATACTGTTCTGACACAGAAACATCCAGATACCAGAGGCTGATGTCTTGGGGTAGGTAGGTGGGTGGGAAGAACAAGCAAGACAGGCTTCGACAAGAATACACTTGCCATACTACTATCAGAGGGGAGAAGCTGGAGACTTCCTATATTAAATAGCTATTCCTAATAACAAGATGCTAAATTCATATATTTCTGCTAAAGAAACACGTGTTGTTAACAGAAATATCTGAGTATCTTTGCTTTTGAATTGTTAAAATTTCAATGTGGCTTTTATATATAAGATTGCTACTGATTAAGGTTTGTTTTATGGATTGTCTAGACTTGAGAAAATCTTAATAATGCAGATTTGTTAGCATACTCTAAATTTCAATACCATAGGGGCAACTGCCCACTTACTCTGCCCCAGTTAAGACTGCTTTATTCTATAGGGATATAACAGCTTGGAATTTTAGTCCCAATCAGACCTTTAATATGACATAAGTGTCCTTGCCTTTGAAATCTTACCTCCTGGATAATGTTGGAACTCTAAGACAGATTCATTTCCAAAAGATGCAGAGGTTGGTCTTGCATCTATATTAAGTGACAAGGATAGAGCATAAAAAAAATTTAAAAAACGAACAATAGGAGTAACATTAGTTTTATATTCTTGTTCTACAAGCAAAGACCGGCTTAGCACACCTGTTTTCCATTAATCACATATTAGGATGAAGGATACTTTATGCCTGCTGGGAATAATTCCTACCATATTTCTCACTCCTCTCTACCAATCCTCTCACCAGCCCCCTAGGTAAGGAATATATTGAATTTCCTTTTCAAACATGACTGTGTACTAACACTGCACATTTGTGTCATACTTTGCTGAAAACTCTTATATAATACATGATGTATATATCTGTGTATAATATACATGTTGTATATTTATGTACATGTGCATGTGTGTGTTTAGATTTATAGATACATGTGTACATATATACATGTGTATATGAACATAAATGTGTGTATAACAAATGTACATATATATGAAATTCTATTTGATTCTTGAAACATCTGTGAAAGAGGATTTATCATTATTATAATTTTTCAGATAAGGAAGCTAAGTGATTTGCCTAGGGTCACACAGCTACTAAATATGAGAGACACAGGTCTCTTAAGTACAGCACCATGGACCCCACCACTAAGCTGCCTCATATTATCGTCATCCCTATCCTATAGAAGTATAGGATAGGGATGGGACATTAGGATCTCCCAGTAGCTCCTTCATCTTACCAGATGGGAAACTGAGGCCCAGTGAAGTTAAATATCATATGGCTAAGTTGTAGCAGAACACTATTTAAACCTGGGTCTCCTGACTAGCTCTATTTTATTCCCTAGTGCTATATCCCCTTACTTGAACCAGTCCCTGAGGCTTCCTCTCTTATCTAGAGTTTTTTGCCAGTCACCTAGTATAGTGCTTAGGTTGTGGCAGTCCTTTTATAAAATACTTACTGGAGCCAATTCAAATTCAAAGCATTCTTACATGCAGCATTAGCAGCAGCACTTATATAGCATTTATGTAGCAATTTAAAGCTTTTTATTTGATTTGTAAAGTATTTGATAACTCATTGGATTCTTACAATAGCTCTGGAAGATAAATGCTGATATTGCTCATTTTACAGATGGGAAACCTGAGGCTCAAGGCAGCTAAGTGACTGGTCCAAGATCATAGACACATAACATCTGAAATAGGATTTGAAACATTTTTTCTGACTCCGAGTCCAAAGTTACTAGGTCATCCAAAATTTACCATTTGATTTGCTTACTTCCCTATGAGGCAACCATATATACTTAAAATCCATTTTAACATTTCTCCCCCTTTTCTCTCTAAACTAGGAATTCTTAACTTTAACTTTTCTTGCTTTAAGGCTTTCTTAGAATAATGTTTTAAAACAAATAAAATGACATAAGACTACAAAGGAAGCCAAATACATTGAAAGCATTTCATGGACCCCTGCCTATAGATCAATAGTGTGCTGGTAAATATTTAAGAACCAGTTCTAACACACACACACACACACACACACACACACACACACACACACACGAAAGAAAAAGAATGAGAGAAAGAAAAATCACAACACAAAGTTAAATCTGAATTAAACTTCTCCATTTCTTTCAAACATCTAGATAATAAATAATAAATCAAGCCATGATTTGTAATGTTTTCCGATTTGGGAGGTGTAGGTATTCAACCTGAATATTTAACAATGAGATCCTCCATTTGGCTCCAGCATATTTCAATGATCCACCTAATTTAATCATTGATTTCTCCCTACTCTGCCACTCAAGTATCTAACTGATCTTAATTAGGTTTATTGGAAAAAGAGGGACAACATGGCTAGATGGACAGAATGCTCAACTTGAAGACTAGAAGAGCTAGGGGTTCAAATTCTGTCTCTGACACTTAATAGCTATGTGATCAAGGTCAAGTCAATTAACTTCTCTGAACTTCAGGCAACTCTCTAAAGAAGAAAGAAGGAAAGAAGGGAAGGGGAAGAGAGGAGAGAAGAAGAAAGGGAAGGGGGAAAAAAGGGGAAAAAAAGGCTTTTTAAAGCTCTATAGGTTTCAGCTCAGAGCCACTACCCAACAAGGTCCTAAGAACATGATAATTTCTAGAGAGAAACCTATTATATTTCCACTCTGCAAAAGGTATGGCACAATCCAGCACTTGATCTCTGTTAAAACTACAGCTGTCTGAGAGGGAGTATGAAAAAGTGATAATAACTACCATTAAACACTTGAGTGGGTAGAAGAGGAGGGGAGAAATAGCCTGCTAAGATCACCACAACTACTGGTCATTAACCCTGCCCAGGAAGAATGTGGGAGTATGGGAAGGGTGGCAGTGCTGGTAATTTTTTTGGCACAGCCCTACTATTAATCACATCAGAAGAAGGAAAAAAGCCTTCATTAATTTGGTATAACTGGTCCCAGCCTGCTGAGGTATATCGTAGGGTTGTGCACATACAGGATCCCATAAATAACGTCTCATCAGAACAGCCACTCTCTAGACAAAGGTGGTCATGGTTCCCAAGCCAGCCAAGCCATGAATAGTCATTACTTATTTAAAAAGTTACCAAGTTCCTGTAATTCAGTTCCCTTGCTATGTGAAGTGTGGGAAAATAACACGCACAGAGCAGGCACAACTGGTATAGTTGCTTCTAGGAGTAGTCAAGATAGCTTACCAAGTTCAAACTATTGCTAAGCAGAGAGAGGAAATTTCCTTCTCTTCTTTTCCATCTATAAAGTTCAATTTAAAAATGAAGTTTCCAAAGTAAGTTATCTGCTGTCCCACCATTCTCTTCCTGTCCTTAATCCATTCCCTACAAAGAATGGGACAAGTTTAGGTAAGCAGGATGTTAAATCCAGTATTTTTTAAAGGGCATTATTGCTTAGAGGATAAATATGAAAGTGGGAAATCAGGTCCTCAGATATTGTCACTTTAAAAAAGAAAAATCTCTCCCCACTAGCTTTCTACAATAGCTAAAATCTAAATTTGCTTTAAAAAAAAGTATAGACTTTTCATTTTAATCTGAATCACTGAAATATTCTTCAAAGTACAATAAAACAATAAATCAAGTCCTGAATATAGTATTTACTGACTTCCAAGGCATAAATGCTCACACTAAAAATTTAACTATTGGCTCTCTAGCTCGATAGCACAAAGGATTGAGCACCGAGTCTGAAGTCATATTTGAACTCATGAAGATGAGTCCTCCTGACTCCAGACATTTACTAGCTGCATGACTCTGGGTAAATCACTTAATTCTGTTTATCTTAATTTCCTCATCTATCAAATGAGCTGGAGGAAAAAAAATAGCAAGCCATTCTGGTATCTTTGCAAAACAAACAAACCAAAAAACCCAATGAGCATTACAAAAAATTGCACACAACTGAAAACTACTTAACAGGAGCAAGTAGCAGGTAAGAAGCACAATGGATAGAGTGCCAGACCTGGAGTCAGAAAGACTGAAGTTCAAATCCAGTCTCAGGCACTTGCTAGTTGTGTAACCCTGACCAAGTCACTTTTTTGCCTCAGTTCTTCATCTGTAAAAGGGGGATACACTGGAAGAGGAAATGGAAAAACTACTCCAGTATCTTTGTCAAGAAAACAAAAGTCCACAGGTTCAAGTAGAATTGGACATGACTGAACAAATACAAGAATACCAAGTCAGTGTAAGCTAACTCCAACACACCCCTGGGGATACTACAAATAACATTTTTGTTGCACACAAAAAAAGCACAATATCAAGTGAAACTGGGGGGAGGGAGGGGAAGAAGCTGGAGCTAAGAATATCTTGGGAGTTAGATGAAAGATAGAAGCAGGCTGAGATAAATTGGGTTTATTTCAGGTTACTAGCCTGATAGTAGAGATGGAACTTTGTGGTAGAGTTTGGTTATAAATGTCTTAATGTTATTAAAGTTGTAAAAACAACATCGATCAGGGCAAAGTTGTCCAGATATGGCTGGGCTCCATTGGATTATGGCTTCCCTCCAGAAGGTGCCTATTAAAACATAAATGCTCCCTGAGGGTGGGGAAGGGGAACAGAGTAACAAAGTGCCAAAAACACTAAAAGATTTCTTTATCAGTTTATCAGAAGAGAAGGGGCCCTAAGGGAAAGAGTACAGAAAATAGATAAATTTTGATGAAGATAGGACCAGGAGGCAAAAAGTATGACTTGATGTATTATGGATTACTGTATGTAGAACAGGTGAGATTACTAAAGGAAGAACAAACCTCCTAAGACAAATTTTACAGTGAGTTCTAACTATGGTTGGGTCTGAATGTTTTAAAGATGAAAGGATAATGCAAATAAACTATTAAGTTTAAAGGTTCTACAGACACTTAGCTATACCTCCAAGAACTTATGTTCTCAATGAAATAGCAATTTATCATCCTACTTTTCTGCTTCCCAAATAAAAATAAGTTAACACATAGTATATTCACCATACCAGTATATTCTGGTGTCAAAACCAAGACTTCATCAGCAGTCATGTTCTTCCATGCTTGACCAGGTATCAATGACACCATGGCCTTGGCTTGCCAGTCTTTCTTGGCTTTGAAGTTAGGTGTTGGAGCACTTGAGTGAGCAGCACCAGTGATTCCTTCTCCCTCTTCTAGCTCCTTATTCTTCGGCATCATTATTTCAGTCACCATTTGGCTCTTCTCCAGACCCATAGAGATGGTATTCAGGTTTGGAAAGTTGCCAGACTTTGATATTGACACTATCTCAAGATTAGAGTCCATGCTACTTAGGGTCCTCTCTTTGAGTCTCTGGGAAATTGCTAAGGAAGAAGCAACAAAACCCACAGGTTTGGGAGGGACTTGTTTTCCTGGGTCTGTGAAGACAAAATACTGGCCTTCAAAAGATGGGAGGTGTTTAGGATAAGATCTCACTGAGAGAAATACTATATGGACGGCCACGGCTTGAGTAGCAAAAATCAAAGTACCTTGCCTTCCGCATGCATAGAAGGTTTTCGTTTCCACACTTGATGAGACGCCTTGAAAAATGATTCTATCTTGGCTTTGGTCACAATTCTCACGTCCCTCAAATCCTTTGATATAAACAACAATATGATTCTTGGATCCTACCCAAATAGTCCAGTTACAACAGATGTTTGACCAAGAACTGTTTAAGTTCTCTGGCAATGAAAAAGTTCCAAAGGCATCTTTCAAAACCACATGGCATCTTCTTATGGGAATACAGGCTACCATCCTGGTTGAGATGAAAACCTCTGTTGGGGATGGGGGGAGAGGGCAAGGGTGGAAAAAAAAAACAAGTCAGTGAAGAGATAGATAAAGATTTTCTAAAAAACTACCTGTTAATTTGAAATGAGACAAATCTATATGACTTGTTATAGCAAATAGTTCTTGGCTAACGTTGGGACCATCATGGCAAAGTACTCTAATTGGGAGCATTAGAGTCAAACTGGAATGATGAAATTCTCCTAAAAAATTCCTCCCTTGGCTCAGCATTATTTTCTGTCCTCCTTATCTCTCTCTTTTAGCAAATAAAAATTCTCCATTTCTCTCAACCATTTGTTTCTAGGATCTCCCAATCTGGGCTCCACATTCTTAAAAACCAGCCTTCTTCTCTTTCCCACATGATTTGTCTGATGAAAACTAGAAGTATGCAAAGCACCAGTAGGCTCAGATTAAAATTTATATATACTAATATATATTAGTATATATTATAATAGTATAATAGTATAAATTTTAATACTGAACATAAATACTTTCTGATACCAAAGACCATTGAAATTAGAGTTTCTTGATCTGTTTGTGTGTATGTTCCATTTGTTAACATATATGAACCCCCTTTCAGAATCATGTTTTTAGCTAATTTAAGAAATGCTATTGTTTCCTTTATCTGATTTTTCTTTCTTATAGATACGATTTTTCTTGCATAACAATGACGTGTGGAAATATGTATACGTATATTCGATTTGTCAAGTATTTTAACATAAT